>CAUYRT010018504.1:0-38859 GCA_963574885.1 Lepilemur ruficaudatus | reverse complement strand
TGCAAAAACCACATAGTGTAAACAGCCCAGATGTTCTTTTTTTTTTGAGTCAGAGTCTCACCCTGTTGCCCGGGCTAGAGTGCCGTGGCATCAGCCTAGCTCACAGCAACCTCAAACTCGTGGCTCAAGCAATCCTTCTGCGTCAGCCCTCTAAGTAGCTGGGACTACAGGCATGTGCCACCATGCCCGACTAATTTTTTTTAATATATATATTTTTTTTAGTTGGCCAATTAATTTCTTTCTATTTTTAGTAGAGACGGGGGTCTCGCTCTTGCTCAGGCTGGTTTCGAACTCCTGACCTTGAGCAATCCGCCCGCCTCGGACTCCCAGAGTGCTAGGATTACAGGCAGGAGCCACCACGCCCGGCCCCAGATGTTCTTTAACTGAATACTACTCAGCAATACAAAGGAAAGAACTGCTTGTATGCATGACTTGGATGGATCTACAGGGAATTATGTTGCATAAAAAATGCCAATCCCAAAAGGTTACACCCTGTATCACCCCATTTTTTATAACATTTTTGAAATGACAAAAAAATGTGAAATGGGTTAGTGGTAGGCAGGGACTTGGGGGGTGAGGTGGGTGTGATCATAAAAGGGCAAGAAGAGGGATCCTTGTGGTGATGGAACTGGGATGGCAGATACAACACAAACCTACACCTGTGATAAAATTATATGGAACTAAAACACACGTGATACAATCAAAGCTGGGGCAATCTAGACACCAGTGGATTGTGGCAACGTTAATATACCGGCTGTGACATTTTGCTAGTTTTACAAAATGTTACCATTTAGGGAAACTAGCTAAATGAAGTATATATCCAGTTTCTCTCTGTATTATTTATTCACTACACGTGAATCTACAGTTATATCAATAGAATTCAATTAAAAACAGTGATAAATCTGATTGTAAATTCTTTGAGAGCAGGAACTGTCCTTAATTTACTGGATGTCTAGACTGTTTTTACCCTCCATTTCCAAATGTTGAGAACAGCCTGAGATAAGAACATAATAGGAGGTAATTACCTGGTTCCAGATTTACCCAAGGGGAACTGAAGTTTATTAACGTCTATAAAAGTAAAATCTATATTCTACTATCAATTCTATATATTTACTATGTCAATTCTGTGAAATAAAATCTAAAAATCCAACTCTCTCTGAAGTGCCTCATTAGCTACTAGGGAATAAAATCACTTGAAAATGTCCCCTCTGGCAGTTAAAAATGTCACTATGTTTACATGAGAATCAGAGACCTCTGGAATCAACCGTCATTAGGCAGGAGTTTTTGGGCACCACAACCAAGGAATACTGGCAGATTGAGGCCACCGGGTTTCATCAAGGTCCTATAAGGAAAACCTTCAGAGCACTTGTCCATCCCCTATTTTAGCATAAGACACAGGGGATGAGGAGAGGCAGGAAACAACTCAGGTAAGGCAGTGAAACATACATGTATCTATACCTGTAGACTAGATACTATAAGCCTATACTTGTATGCCCTTTGATAATGAAACATCCTGTCAGCCAGGCCAATTGTGCAGCTATTTGTGGGTAGATTTTAATTTGAATTAAATTGAAAGGAAAAAAACTACAAATTCATTAAAAGTTTGAATTACAGGATTTTTTTTTAGAGATGGGGACTTGCTATGTTGCCCAGGCTGGCCTTAAACTCCTAACCTCAAGTGATCCTCCCACCTCAGCCTCCCGAGCAGCTGGGACTATGGGTGTGCACCCTCACACGCCTGGTTTTACAGGATATTTTAAATAAAATACAGTTTGAGTACATTCACATATTCATTTTTACCTTTAACAGCCAAGCAGAGTTTCTTATGAGGCTTGCTTTAGTGAAGCCTATTATAATTAGCACAGTAATTATTTCACGGAGATACAGTGTTAAAATGCCCAGTGGGTTGTGCACAGAAGGAATTTAAACATACTTTCTGCAGTATGATTTACAGCATTTATTTGCTTAAAATGAGACAAATCAAGTTCAATTGAGCCTAGGCAGAATGAATTACACGTGCCAAATTTAAAGGTCACAAAGAGGCATCTCAATCAGTTTTATTTCAGAAGTAGACTCCGCAAGCCCCCTGGGGGACAGAGTCGGTGCCTGGGACCTGTGTTAGCAGCTCTAGCAAATACCAGCAGTGCTTTGCCTAAGAACTTCTTTCAACCTTACAGTAGAACTGAACATGCTCCCTCATCGAGTATCCAGGTCTTACACTCTCATAATTCAAAAGGCTCATAATTCAATAGGCTCTTTGGGGATAAAAACTGCCTCTTTGGGGACAAAAACTCTACCATTCAATTAATTCTATTATTTCATTAAGATAATAAGGGTATCATCTTTTTATAAAAGGTATTTTAGCCTTACAAAATTATTTGCTTTGGGGATCCATAAATAGTGATGATTAACTATTAAACTAAAGTGCTTTAGAGGACAGAATGTATTATACTTGTCAGAGAGAAGGAAAAGAGGAACAGGGAGAATAGATTTTTTTAAAAAGCAGTTCTCATGTAAATCAGAGGGGAAATATGAGACATGCATAATCCTTTCCATGTCATTAATGTCCACATGCAACTAGTAAATGACAGGAACCATATTTAACTTGCTTTGAATAGCAGCCACCACTAACTGGACCAAATGCAAATATGACATAATCCATTCAGTTTCCAACCTTTGAAACACCTATTACCTAACCATAAAAGCGTTCCAATCAATGAGCTCTTCTTGCATGAAAAATCTGGAGCCTCTGAAAATGGTCATTAATGTCTATTCATATCACTTCAGGTGTCTCTGTGTTTTCCCTCTAGACAGTGAACAAATTGGGGACAGGAATATTTTACCACTGTGGTTCCCTGAGTAGAAGACTCTCAGATGTCTACAAATATTAAAACATAAAAAATAATAGTAAAACCATGGCTCACACACAGAACAGCATAAACATGATCTGATTTAAAATCAGCATGTCTCAGGATCAGAAAACTTGGTTCCATACTCAGTTTATCTACATATTAACTGTGTAGCCTTGGGCAAGTTACTTAGCCTTATTAGGTCTTAGTTTTCTCATCTGTAAAAGAAAATGACAATATATCTGTCTTATAGGATAGTAGGCACTAAACAATACACGCAACAGCTGCGAGCATAATGCCAGCATATCAGAAATACTGAGTAAATAGTAGCCATTACTAATTAAGCATAAAATCCATGCTATTTGATGTGCACAGCATTTCTAATCCTTGATAGTGTCTGGTAGACTTTTGGTGAGTAGAAAAAATTAGATTGATGGGGAGTCAGACAGTTTGGGGGGAAGAAGGTTTTGTTAACATATATTAGTAGCATCAGATATTTGCTTCTAAGGTGAAGGATAAGTTGTGTAAAAATAAAGAAAAATAAATTTAAAAATCAAACCAAAAAACCCCAGATAGTTGTTTGCTGAAAGTTTCTATCTAGTTTATTCACTTAGCTGAAATCACCTCTTAAAAAATAATTCCAGGCTGGGTGCAGTGGCTCACGCCTGTAATCCTAGCATGCTGGGAGGCTAAGGTGGGCGGATCCTTTGAGCTCAGGAGTTCGAGACCAGCGTGAGCAAGAGCGAGACTCCGTTTCTACCAAAAAAATAGAAAGAAATTAGCTGGACAGCTAAAATACATAGAAAAAATTAGCCAGGCATGGTGGCGCATGCCTGTAGTTCCAGCTACTCGGGAGGCTGAGGCAGAAGGATTGCTTGAGTTTGAGGTTGCTGCGAGCTAGGTTGATGCCAGGGCACTCTAACCGGAGCAACAGAGTAAGACTCTGTTTCAAAAAAAAATAAATAAACAAATAATTCTGTGTTCACATGCAGCTGTGTGCAGCCCTCTTTCCTGATGGGATAACAATATCTGTTGTAACAGGAGAAAAGAGGGCAATGAGGCAAGCAAATCTGAACCTCTGCACAATTACTAAGATTACTTGAGTCTTCTAAATTTTGCTGACTTTCTCTACAGTGCTTCCACACCAGCCTTAGAAGGCGCAATGTAGTCTTTTGAAGCTCCAGGCTGGAGCCCTGGTTTTGCAATTTCCCATCTCTGTGGTGTGGGGAAAGCCAACAAGTCTTGCTGGGCTTTGGTTTCATCAGTGAGTGAAGAGCCTGGATTAAATTATTTATGATTCCTATAGTTCTAAAATTTAATGACTCTGGCTATATTTAACCTAAAACCAATAAAAGACATACTTTAGTTTCCAAATTTTTCAAATTATGGATGACAAAAAAGACCCCTATTTAATTTTCCCTACCCCAAAACTTCTAAAGGACTAAGATTTCAGAAACTTTTGCTACCAAATAAATCATAACTGGATTTGTAAATGATCTGATTATCTATCCCTCCCTTCCTCCCTGATAACAAGAGTGATAGAGATGGACTATTTCTCAGCCCTTCTTATTTGCCTTTAGTATAGATCCCTTTTTGTTTCATATAAGCATGAATTGGAATAAAGTTGTCTTTGGTGTTATGAGATACCCTTTTAGACACAAAGAAACTGAGTAATGGTGGTAAAGTGATTTCATCAAAAGTGAACAATGATGGAAATGCAACAGGATTAGTGGTTATGAACCCTAATCTTCAAGGGTCTGTTTAGCAGACTTTCCCATTTATCAAAGTATTTTGGTTTCTGCTTTATGCTGTATCTGCATATTTCTAGTGGAGCTATGGAAAGAAAAATTAAATAATGAAAAAGCCACTCACTTAAATTGAAATTTCTCTTTACTAGAGCCTAGATACATCTAAAGACCAACAGAAGGTTGTCTATGTGTGTGTGGGGGGGGAGAGCTTAAAAACCATTTCTTCTTTATATATAATATCTACTTTCCTGAACTTGAAATTACAGTTGCCAAACAATTCAAAATCAGAACTACCTTTCAGATTTAAAAAACAAAACAAGCTATTTTAAATTTTATTAAAAACCAGATCTACTCCTTAATTTCTAATGTTTCATATGGTAATAACATATGCTAAGTATGTCAAACTGTTATAAATGTAACTAAGAAACTGACTTCAAAAAAATACATGATGTAAGTAAAACATGAAGTTTTCAACTAAATCCACAGGAGCCAAAAGAACAAGCAATTGCACTATTTCAAACATAAAAAGACAAAATGTGTTTGTTTTCTTTTTTATTTTTATCCAAACATTCAGGGGAAACTGATTTTCTTTGTTCAGTGTTTATTATTTCACCTTTCCTGCATCAGAAAGCCAAATACTGTGATAAATGGGAGAGTCTGCTAAACAGATCCTTGAAGATTAGGGTTCAGAACCGCTAATCCAGCTGCATTTCCATCATTGTTCACTTTTGATGAAATCACTTTACCACCATGACTCAATTTCTTTGTGTATCAATGCGCATCCTAACACCAAACACAACCTTACTCCAATTTATGCTTATATGAAACAAAAAGGGATCTATAATAAAAGCAAACAAGACAGGCTGAGAAACCTAGGAAAGAGAACTGCAAAAATAGCTGTTCTTCCTAGAACTCCACTGATAGTAGTCTAGTTGGCCACCTCTATTTTTATAGCTCCAATATTAGATTATCACTGCCTGATGTCAAAACAACATACAAATACAGTACTTTTCTTCCTCCAGAGATGCGCACACACAATTACCAAAGCAGACTAAACCACCAAAGTAGTTTTTCCATGCCACCCAGAAAGAAACAAGAAACAAGGCAGTTCCATTCTTGAACTTAAAGACTTAGCATTAAAACAGTCTCAGTACTTCCTATTTATAGCTTGCCACACTCAAATGTGCTATAACACGAACTGCTCTTTGTACCTAATATAGTTTTGAGAAACTATTAAAATAAATAGGCTGATATAAACATGTCTAATTTTTTTTTAAATCCAAAAGGGCTTTCCCTAATGACCAAATTTATCTATACAATTCCACGAAAAGATGATAAATTTTAGAAAATTCAAGAACACAGGAAGCTTATAAAAGTAATACACAAGCATTACTTTTGAATATGTGAAATATGAACATGCTCATCCCCTTCCATATAAACTCACGCCCGGATTCAGAATTCCCCTGAACCACCTGGAGGATCCTTGAGCCAAAGTTCATCTTTTCCACCTCTTCATCCTGTTCTCTTGCCTCTTAATATTTCCCACTTCAACATACTAACCTTCCTCTCCTTGAATGAACCAGTGATGAGTTAATTTTATTGCTATGTTTTTATTGCCACAGTCTCATTTCCTATTACTTTCCATTACATTTTTCATGTATTAGAAGCTAAATATTATCAATGAAAAAGAACCCAAACTCTGCAAAATATTATAGTTTAAAGAGGTGATATTAGTAAAAAAAAAGGAGAAAGATTCTTTTCAGACGAAAAAAAAAAAGGTTTATTCTTAGCTGAGTATGTGTGATCGTGGCCCGGAGAGCCATGCCAAAGAAGCCCTGAGCAAGTGGTCTCACTGTGGCTGGGTTACAGTTTGGTTTTATACATTTTAGGGAGACAGAAATTAACATGAAAAGTCATAAATCAATACATGGAAAGCATACATTGATTTGGCTTGAAAAGGCAGGAAATTTCAAAGCAGAGGGTTATAGGTTATAGGTGGGTTTAAAGATTCTTTGATTTGTATTAGTTAAAGAAATGAAGCTTTGTCTAAAGGCTTAGACTGTTTTAAGATAAAGAAGTCTGTTAATAGGAGACAAGCCACTGGACATATATATACCAAACATATATACCCAGACTCAAGTGATCTGTTAAATAAATGGATGACTTGCGGGGGTGAACTCTGTCTTGCCCAGCCTTAGGCCTGTTAATGAGTTACAAAGGATATCTCCAAGAAGAGAGGGGAGCATGATGAGGCATGTCTGGCCAGCCTTCTCATGGCCAGCAACTCAGCTTTTAGGGTATTTCTAGAGTCTCCTTGGCCAGATGGGGTCCATTCAGTCAGCTGGAGAGCTTAAGATTTTATTTTAGTTCACAAATATTTTATTTTAGTTCGCAATATGCCCTTGCAGGCTGGCTGAGAAAGTAACACCCACTCACAGTTATTACTGCTGCAAAAATGCATTCTGAGTCCCAAACATCCTACTACTAGGTTTAATCCATCCAAAGATTGAAGGATTGTCTGATTACCTTTACATATCATGTCCTTACAAGAGCTGCAAATGCTTAGGAAAGAGGGCCCTCCTCGTCACCCTTCCTCACATTTGCCCTTCCCAAAAGATTTACGGACAAAGATCAGAAGCTCATTTTACAAAGCAATTTCTATGTCACTCATATAATTAATTTCAATTTTTTAAAATCAAAATCATCATATATCCTTGGCTAAATTATAAGATTTTTAGATTTTTATTGTCCAAGAACTTGATAAAAACCCTACATGGAAAACCATGTAGGTTTTCCTACATGGAAAACCAATCAGTTAGCTCTAAAAATAATAATGCAACATTTTATTTCCCCAAAGTGTACAAATTTCATCTATCTCAAAACAATGTATTTTTACCAAGCAAGACAAGGTATACACACACACATCTTGTTTTCCATATACATTACAGTCTCTCTTTCTCTCTATATATTTTTTCTTCCATTGCCGACTAAAAATATAAAGTGACATTCTACCACACAAAAGCATATATATGATAAAATATCATTTATTTTATTTGGCAGGAAACGAGACCTGCAAGCAATGCAGCTGGACAAAATACTGCAATTTAACTAATTCCTAATACTTATTCAATAGGATTCCTAATACTTATTCCTAATTCCTTATTAAAAGGAAAAAAAGAAGAGCATTATTGCCAAGAAATAAAACCCAACACTTCTAGCTGCAGTTTCAAAAGTAGGGTAAGTATGTAAACAAACAGATTTGCCAAAACTGTGTGGCTATGATTCCAACACAAGAAACACAAAGTTAAAGAGGCATACAAATTTTTGATATTTCCTGAGCTGATGCTGAAAATAACTTACAGGAAAGGGCTGCTGTTGAGACATATAAGTCCCAACCCCCACTAACTGCACAATTTTATCTATGACATGACAACATGGAAATGCTCATTAGGGCTGTTAATGTAAACTCTAATCATTATATTAAAGTCCAATGATACCGCCAGATGGTAAATGCAACCAAAGAGAGATGTCTTCTAGACTAGGGCTGATGATTTTTAATGCAAATGCTATAACAGGATTTGACACGATTCGTAATGCCATTTGATAGCTCTTTAAGCCCAGTGTCATGTTCAAAATGAGAAGAAACAAACGAACAAACAAAAAACTTACTCCTCTCCTTATCAGAGATGAGGGTATAATAATTTAATTAAAAAGAAATAATTTTGAAGTTTATTTTGTTTTGAATTCTGGTTCTTGAAGAAGACCAAAAGATAAATCCAAACCTATCAAATGACAGAAACTTCTGGGCAAAGTTTCAAGGAACAATAACTCACATTTCTGATTCCATCCACTTCCTCTCTTCTCAGTCCTCAGTCTACAATCTCGCTTTTTCTCCCAGAGCACTACTAAAATTGCACTTACCAACATTAAAAAACCTCCTCAATGACTAATCTAATCATACATTTTAAAAGCCTTGATCCCACCTCTGTGAGGTTGTCTTTAATGTCCTCCCTATGCGGGATACAACTCAGACAAAGACAACTCCAATAAAGCTTGGACTGGTAAAACCAAGTTGTAATATAATTAATTGTCACCTCACTGGGCAAAAGTTCCCTGGGAGTAGGCACCCCTTTTCACCTTTGAATGCACGGTGCTTGACACACGGTCAATATCTGTGGCATAAATAAACTGAAGGTTTGCTGGGTTTGCTGGGTTACCTCAGAAAACCCAATTATCATACTTTTTGTTTGAAGTGCCTATAATAAGAACAAACCAAAACAACACGGGAAAAAACCTGGAATGTTTCCAGGGAGAGTTTTCTTTACGGGATCAAGAAATCTGCCTCAATATCAAGGGGAAAATTCCAACATTTGGAGACTATTATTAATATTTTGCTGATTTGTCCATAACCCTCTAATATCAAAAGCCCAAATTTTAGTAATTTCTCTATGAACATCAAACTTCTTACATAAAAATAATAGTAAATGGGGGCAATCATCACCTGCATACCAATGAGATAGAAAGGCCCATCGCCTGCTAGTTGTTTTAGGTCTATTATGTCTGAAACATTTCAGGGAAGAGGTGTCACAACGGTACCCCAAACACACCGGAACACTCCAGAGTTGCTTACGATCTTAATATCAGTAAACACTGCCTTTGAGAATTCACAGCACTAACCAAATGACCAATCTGGCAAAACTTAAATCTACTCTTTCTGCAGCCAAGGGAACTTCCCTTCTATCGTCTTTCATCTTCAAATTTAGCTATTCCTCCTTCCCCACTCTGGGGTTTCCCAGAGCCACTCCTTACACTCCTATCCTGCTCCCCTCCTCCTGTTTCTTCTACTCACTCTTGCCTGGGGTCAGAAACTCAATTAGCAGGATCAGGCAGTTAGCAAAGGAATATGGGGAGGGAAAGACAGAGAAACAACAAGAATAATAAGAGGAGATAAAGAAATTCACTGCCTACTAATTCCCAGCCACCCCACCCCACTCCGCCCTTCCCCTTATCACTCCCAAGTCTTCCTCACAGCCTGCCCAGGCCCTATTTCCTCATTCTTCCTTAGTTACCTCACCCTTTCCACAAACCCTGGAGCCTGACTCTGTGAATTTGCTCCTCTGAGATCCCAGGTGCTCAACCCCAACCAGGAAGGGTAGCGAATCACCTGCCTCAGGGTGGGGTGGGGAGGAGAGGCCCAGACAGTAATGGCTAATATAATCTGGGAGCTAAAATGGGACCTTTACCACTATCCCGAAAGTGTTTCTTTGGGAAATACACTGAGATCCAAATCATCATGAGCTTTTAGAACTTTTAGAACACAACCGTATTAGGAATTGGGGACTGCTTGTAATTGCTTCCTGATAAATTATAAACATATTGTTATAAATTTATAAATGTTAAGCTGTTGGATTTGTGAAACATCTATATTCTAAAAAAGGTGGTCATATGAGCCACCCCCAAGCTTGCCAAAAGACTGTTTACTAATCCACAGTTGCTTGGTTGTATTTGTAGACTCTGTAAAACTAAAGACTCTCTGTGAACCAGAACTCTGACCCACACTTTATTCCCTGAGGGCTGAGAATCCCTTAAAGCTGTGGTCCCCAACCCACGGGTCCAGCACCCCAACCTACCCCTGTTGAAAAATTGTCTTCCATGAAACCAGTCCCAGGTGCCAAAAAGGTTGGGGACCAATGCCTTAAAGATACTCTTCTGATGACTCCCGAACAAAAATCTTAAACTGGATTCATTTGCATCTTTTCTTATCATTTTAGAACCCCAGGCAGGGTATTGGATTTTGACTTAATTATTCCAAGGCACAGGAATATTTTCAACAGCCAAGACTACCAAATAGGATTTCCACTTGGATCCTCTCAGCTCACTTGAAATGTATGCCCAACTGCTCATTTATCTTACTC
Source organism: Lepilemur ruficaudatus (assembly GCA_963574885.1). Classification (NCBI taxonomy): domain Eukaryota; kingdom Metazoa; phylum Chordata; class Mammalia; order Primates; family Lepilemuridae; genus Lepilemur; species Lepilemur ruficaudatus. The sequence goes on along the minus strand of CAUYRT010018504.1, from coordinate 28,347 downwards.
CACGGTGTCTAGATGTATAGATGTGAAGGCTTGGATTTTGCTTTCTCTCAATGTTTACAAAAGGAACAACCTCCCAGGCAATACTGTGAGTCTGACCCTGTGACTGAGGGCTTCTGATTCAGCTGGCGCACTTTAGGAGTCTCAAGCCTGTTCAGAGAGCCCTGCTCCAGGCCTAAACAAAAATCTCCATGGAAAGTGAAATTCAAAAGCAGAGTTCATTCACCCTTCACAGCCTGCAACCTGTCCAAAGCTGCCCTCGGTTTCCTGTGGCCTCCAGAAAGAACTATCCTTATGAATGCCATTCAGCTATACTGGCTGGCTGTGTACACGAACCCCTCCTAACCAGCTTCCACCCAGCTGAGCCACAGAATCCTAACTGTATAAGAAGCATACCAGATAAAGAACAAGTTCTAGAAGTGAAGAGACAGTGTCAGAGACAGTAGCAAACCCTCAGGATTTACCTGATAGCCAATAGGAAACTCACCCCAATGGCCAAACCTCCAATTTCAAGGAAAAAAAATTTTTATTTTAACCAAGGACAGTAGAAGTACATTGTGAAAAAACCAACCAAATTCACTACACAAATGCACAAACAATACACAAAAGCATGTTAAATCTGCATGAAAACAACGGACCATGAGGGTAGAACAAAAAAAAGAAAAAGCATTTTAAAAAGAAGACAGTAACAATAAAATTATTCCATGGTGAGAAGAGAATGCACGAAAATACACAATTAAAAAAAGGTGGATATTTAATTTCAATTCTCTGTCGAAATATTTATGACAAGGAAGGGGCTTTTGCCTAGGTATTACTGTTTAGGGAGCAACAGATATAAACAGAATGGAGTCAGCTATGAGAAAAATTAGGCAAAGGAGGAAAGTAGCCTTTTACAGCTAAAAGGAGGAAGGGCAGAGAGGATTATAAGTAAAGAAAAATGCTAGGAGTATCTGACAGTTAAAAGAACTTAAAACAATTAACTTTACTTGATACACTGATTTGTTTGACAATTTTTTTTTTATTGGGGGAAAACTACAAAGCATTTACAGTACAATGTTTACAGTCACAATTTGTAGTAAGCTGATTTCCCAAAATATACTACCACTCAAGTTGACTTATCTTGTTACATTCAAAAACCTACTCTGTCAAAGTAGTCCATAGAGTACATACCTAGTGCTCCAACTGTATCTACGTACAACCAACATTCCATTTTAAGTGTACAATTAAATGATTTTCAGTGAATTTACCGAGGTGTACAGTTAATCACATGAATCGGTTTTTGAGGAATTCCTTTCCCCTATTGTGTTTGACGATTTTATTTATTAATTCACCCAGTTAGGCTTTTTTGAACCCCGACTATTGCCAGGCACGTGAATATTTCTACAAATGTCACATTTTAAGACCTGAGTACTCAAAGGCCTGAGGTTAGTGGCCTAAGAATAATCTGAAGCCTTCAAAAAGGGTCTGTGTGCTTTTTTGTTAAACACAAAATAAACACTTGAAATATAATGCAAAGGCTACCTTTGTGGCTATGGAGAGGGAAGGAAGCAGCTGCAGTGGTTGTTTCCTTTGCCTCTTTTTCATTCATTCTTTCACCCACCCAACCAACAACTACTGATTGTCTGCTAGGCCCCTTGCTTAGTCTCATGCCAGGATAAAAAGATATGACTAGAACTCTTCATGGAGCTTCAAACTGAACACAGAACATCAGACACACCAATAAATAATTATACCATAAGACAGACTGAGATTAAAGGATATCACAACATAACCGGGTGGTCAGAATAGGAAATAAACACTTCCTAGTAGGTAAACTGCAGAAGCTTCATGAAGCCAAAGATTGATGAGCCAGACCACCAAGGATAGGGCAGGATTTTAATAAGAGGGATGGAGTAGGCACTCCATAGGTAGGAAGTGCATATACGAAAGTGAGGAATGAATAGTAGTTATGCATTTCCTGCATTTTTCCTATATACATTTGAGGTCAGCAATTAGCCTTCAACAGGTAAAATAACCAATCCTCAAAGAGTAGTGACTTCTGCAAATTTAGAGATTGCACCCAACAAGGACACCATAGGTAAATACATGGATTTCAAAACTTTGTATTTCTTACACTAGCAAATAAACCTCATCGCATGAGGCCAATTTCATGCCCCAGGTTCCCTGCTATGACTTCTGAGTTGCTGCTTAGAGGCCCCAGGACCTCTGTGTTCCAGGCCTTCCTTGTAAGACCTCCACTGTTACTGGTTCAAATTCTTTGAATCAGTTACTAACACACGTTAACTACTACAAGCTTGCATTACAAATACACACTCCCACTATGTGATAAAGAGGCTGCACTTAGGAATAAGTTACTATACAGCTTTGTAAACCACTCCCTCACAAAGTGATTTTCCCCCCTGCGTTCCTATTTCACCAGGTTGTTGAGGGTTTATAGCATTGATACATGCAAAAGTGTTTGGCACCTAGGTGTTACCTGGAATGCTGATGTCTGGGTCCAAGTAGCAGCTGGCCATCTGGAGCTTCATATGGCTCTTCTACCTCATACACGTTTGCATCAGTGTCCTCCATGCTGCTGGAATTCTGCCATTCCAACTCTGGAGTTTTCCCTCCAGCCATAATAAATGGCAAGTTCTCATACTCTGGTATTTCCTCATAATGGCGTACATTTTCATACTCTGGGGCACAGATGCTTGTAACAGACTTGCAAGGTGCCAACTCCCTAGACAGCATTTGGTCATCCAAAGACTCAGTTCTCAGACCATCAGCCACACTGGCCTGGGCCCGAGACTTCTTCCTCTTTTTTTGAGATTCCAGGCTGGAGTTATCTGCAGAATATGCCTTGATAGGTTTACTTCTCTTCCCTTCTCCTACCGACAAGCCATGCCAATCACCTTCAATCCCTTTCCGTTCCCTACGGGAGAGGTTGCCTGCGTTTGTATCTCCAAGTTGGCTACTCCTGGACCAAAATTTCTGAAAGTCACTCTTCATGAAACAGATGGACAGTTTCATGTTGAGCAACTTTTTAAAAGAGTTTTTCTTTGTAGAGTCCTTGCAAGGTTTAGTGCACCTTTCCATATCCACAGCAGATAATGATTTTGCTCTAGGCTTGGTTAGGGCAGTTGAAGGCTCATTATTTGAGGATATGGTGACAGACTTCAAGGATTCTGGATTCCCTGAAAAGGGCAAAATAGGATGAGGTAATTTCCACACAGGCTTTTCTGAAGCCTGTTTAGGCATATCAAAGGAGGATGACACACTATGGTTCTGAGCACATAAATGCGGAAGATGATTTCTTTCTAGACCTTTGTCAGAATTTCTTTCTTCATTTGAGGGATAAGAACTTTTCTCCACAAGCTCCTCAGATGCGGCCTTTTTAAGCACTCCTGCAGCAGGCAAGCTGTGTCTTTGAGGTTTCTTGGGGACAATTCTTGAGGAACTTTCCTCTTTTATTACAGATTCCTTTTGCATTTGAGGGGCAAAAACTCCCAAGTTACAGGCAGTAGGCAAATGTTCATTGCAAGTTAATTTGAGCTGCTTAGGCAGGCTCATAGATAGAGTACTGCATCTTATAAAACTGGTCCCTTTGTCCAGAGCAAGTGACATAGTAGAACCATCTATTGTAGTGCTGTCAGAAATCAAATTAGAGTCTGTATCTAATGAAGGAGTCATTTTTTCAAAGGAAGATGTTTCATGACCCAGGGCTTTGTGTGAACTGACTAAGTCCTGTCTGTCACGGTTGGAATCCATATTTAATTCACTTCCATTTCCTGGATTCATTTTGTCCACCTGTTCTCGGTTACACAAAACATTCTGATGAAGAACACTGATTTCACTGTTTTTCAAACTATCTTCGATAAGACAAGAAGAGCTACTGTTTGAATTCTCTGGGTCTTCAGCACTTTCACTAGGAGTATCTACATACTTTTGGCGTAAAAGACGAGCAGTGCGTGTCTTTCTGGGCTTGGGAGTTGGAAATTTTGGGGTATACGGTACTAAGTGAATTTCTAAGGGGCCAAGGTCTTTGACTTCTGATTTTTTACTAACTTCATTTGAAGATATAAAAGTATTCCTTTCACCATTTACTAGAGCTTCTAGTTTGGATGAATGAAAGTAATTATTGCTTTTTTCACTGCCATCCTGACAAGTATCAAAATTTTGAAATTCATCACTAGGAAGCTGTAAGTGGCAACTATGATGATCAGGAATGTTTTCGAAGCTGGACAGGGAAGGTGACAAATCTGAAAATTCAATTCTCAATTGTCTGTTTGAATTACAGCCACCATTCATTTCTGGGTTGTCTGCAGACCTGTGCTTCTTTGAGGAAATAAAAGGTGACGCTTGTTGTGTTAAGACATCTTTGAGCTTCTCTTCTAGGATGCTTGCCTTTAAAACTACTGTAGTCTGGTTCTTGGCCTTTTCACCACGAGAATCATATTTACTTATAGTTTTTATAGTCAAAGACTCATCAATTTTACTGTTTTCTAAACTTTCATTCATTTCCAGGGGCTCTAAAACAAGCTGCTTTACATACAAATTCTCTCTATTTCCAAGCTTATGGATACACTCAGAACCGCAGGAACACACTGGTAAAGCACAATCACTATTCTCATCTCCTATATTTTTGCAATTAAAGTTGTCAGTGCTTTCAGGTATATCTTGTTTAAGCTCTTCCAGGTTTGAAGTAATTTTCCTTGATGGTGACTGCCCAACGTCTCGAACAGAATTCTTCAGAACTTTTGGTTTGGGAGCGATAGCCGGTTTGGCTTTCTTTGTTGTCTGCGGAACACTAGAAATCACAATGTCAGGTTTAGGTGCGACAGGGGGTGGAGCTGGCTTATTATTTGCCATAACAAATTTTGGCTTGGGGGCCACTGGTGGCTTTTTAATCTCTAGAAAGAAAAAAAGAATAATTTGATGTTAAAACAACCAAAGATGATACATGAATAATCTGATAACATTTTTACTTTTAACAATATCAATTTATATTTTACTTGCAATCTACCAGGAAGATTATATTACATTATATGGAATCAATATTACTCTTGAAAATTCCTTAAATTGTCTTTCAATTCCAGTACACACAGCTTTGGGTATACTGTACATGTTAAAATACGTCCAATATAGCTTTTCCATCAACTTTGAAACAGGTTACCATATCTTTAGTTGACAATAAATGAAATAACTGACTTTTGCGTGGGACCTATACAGTAGTTCTTCAGTTCATTTGCTGAGTGCTGAGAGGTGAACTTGCCTAAGTTAAATGTAGGCTGAAGCTTTTTAAGCTTCTCATAGGAATAAGCAGTCATATTCTTAAGCTTCTCATGTGAATAAGCAGTAGTATTCTTCTACCTCAGTGATAATATAATAAAGTTGCACAGATGCCTTTTATCAATGGTCTGTCCAATTCAATAGATAGAACTCCAAAGGAATACAGAAATCAGAAATCTTCTAAACTTAAAAACTGAAAATGAATTCTTTGGTATTATTTTAGGGTCATAATAAAGCTGATATTTCTCTGTGCAGAGGTTATCAACTGGGAATTTTTATTATATTCCTTCAAGGAGCTTTATTTTTTAAAAAGTCACATGTCTAGGCCCTACCTCATAACTAACCAATCAGAGTCTCTGGGAATAGATCCTGGACATCTGTATTTCTTTTAAGTCCCACAGGTGATTATGTTGTTTAGTCTTCATTATTAATTACTGTTCTAGTGCATTTAAAAAATGACCACAATTGCTAGTGTAGCAATTCTTCCTTGACAATATATATGAAATATTTAATTAACATCTGTTATATCATGTTTGATTTGTATAGACTTGCTTCTAGCCTACAGGAACCTAATAAAAGCTTTACACAAAAAGGCTGGGTGTCATGACTCATGTCTGTAATTTTAGTACTTCGGGAGGCCGAGGCAGGAGGATTGCTTAAGGCCAGGAGTTTGAGACCAGCCTGTGCAGTAGTCCCCATCTCTACAAAAAATTGAAAAAATTCACAGGACATAGCGGCATGTGCCTATAGTCCTAGCTATTCCAGAGGCTGAGGCAGGAGCATTGCTTAAGCCCAGGAGTTCAAGGCTGCAATGAGCTATGATTGAGCCATGGCACTCCAGCCCCAGCCTAGAAAGCAGAATGGTGAGACTTAATCTAAAAAAAAAAAGCTTTACACAAAAGACCTGCAAAATGCAAAGACATACAGAGCCTGTATGTCTCTATTATTTTAAAGTTCCTTTAAGTTCTTCTACCTACATTGTCACTTATTACCCATATTTCCCTACAGAGACTTGAGGTAAAAAGTGTTTTACCCTATACTTCTTACATTTGTTCCTTCAACAGAATCTAATACTTAATAAAACCTTAATTTATTGAAAAAAAAATCTTTTCAAAATAACTGCAGGACTGCTGGATATTGCTTAATTAATTACTTTAATACACAGAGGCTTTGACATTTCATTTGGTGATGATTTTCTTTTCAACAAAGGAAATTAGTCACAACACTTGGGAAGATATTACATGGAACTGAGTAAAAAAAAAAAAATTAGTAGGGTGCTCTATTTCCTTTTATCAACCAAGGAAGAATTTCCCAAACCCCTAATACTATGTGTACAACAAAGATTATATGATAACAGATGTCTTCTCACTCAATTTCTAGGTATGACGTTATCAGAAATAAAGAAGATAATGAATTATTTTTCAAAATAACTTAATACAAATTCCTAAGGCTATACAATTTCAATGAGCTGTTCAATAAGCATACTATTAGTTTTGGTTGAGTTTTTTTTTTTTTTTTTTTAAGGTAGAAACTAACTGTAAAATCTTTCAAAGCCTAGTGATAAAGCTTGCTGTGATGGAAGTATTCTTCATCTATTAAGTCAAGTCTTAAGAGAAAGTATGAATGCCTTAAGCTTCTTCCCAACCTCCCATCTAACTAAATAAAAACTGACAGACTGTCATGGTGATTTCATTTCTGTAACCATTCTCAAAACATCCTACCTCTGGGATTTTCAAAATAATGTTTTAAAAAAATCAGTTTTGCAAGATAAAAAGAGTTCTGGAGATTGGCTGTGTAATGTGAATACACTTAACACTTCTGAACTGTACACTTAAAAATAGTTAAGATCCTAAATTTACATTATGTGTATTTTACCACAATTTAAAAAAAAAACTTCACCTCATCAAATTAATCTTTTACTTTCTGGGTCTTAAAGCCTTGTCAGAAGCTTCAGAGCTGTTTAACCAACTCATTTTTGCTTTTTGGTTAAATCTTTTTTTTCCCTGGTACCAATTTTTTACTCTTTTCTTTAAATGTGTTTTGTATCTGAGTCTGCTTCCAAGAGACAAATTCCTGTTCTCTCTTAGTGTCGTAGGAATTCAATTAGCTACATATGAGCTGGGGTTGATTCCCAATAAATATGGCCAGCATTGTGTACCTAAAGCTTTCAACACATACTCAGGGAATTCAATAAATAACTGTGAACTTCAGCTTGCCATTATTAGTTAACTGTGTATTGGAGAACTGTGTGTCTTGTGCAGACCTGGCTGCCTCACTTTCCTTACTTATAAATGAGGAAGTTGAACAGATCTCTAAAACCCATATGAATCTAAGATTATAACTTCTCAGATAATTGCTTCAAGAGAACCCTGATACGCTGTAGTCTCTTTCTCCTGTGTTTTTCTTCAGTGCACCTTAGTCTTCACCACTAGAAGACAAGCTCCAGGAAGGCAGGCACTTTGTCTCATTCACTGCTGTATTCGAGTACTGAAAACAGGGCCCGGGAATAATCAGAGCTGCCACATACACATACATACTCTTTAATAAGTCTCAGAAACAGGAAATTTCTTTTTTTAAAAAAAAAAAAATCAATATCCATTTTAATGTAGAATAATATTTTGAAAAGTGAGCAGGAATCAACTTCAAGAAGTTTACTGAATAATTCCTTAATTATTAATAGGAACAAGTATTCAACTAAGTCACTGGTATAGCAATATCCAAAATCCTTCATTATTATTATTATTTTTAATGGCTCTATTTTGAAAGAAACACAACTCAAAAAATAATAAGCCATTATGTTATAGTCGGCTCCAATGTCAAACTCTTGAAGTAAGTGCATGATGTTTGGCAATGAATCCAGCACCTTTGGATCCTAATACTGTATCAACAGTCAGACCCAAAGCTTCCTAGAGCAAAGCAGCAAATCTTTTATTTACACAGCTGTTTGGCTCCAGGGAAATATAAGGTAAGAAAGTAAAGCACTAGTAACCATTTTACTAACTATTACAAACATACTCGTCATCTGTTACACACAGATGGCTGTGGTTCACGTGTACACTCTCTTGGCTATTGGACCAGCCAAAAAGCAAAGCACAGACATTAATGAGACAGTGACCTGTATATGTTCAAAAACATACAAAACATTCACCTATAATTCTCTCACCTTTTTCATATACTACTTAGAACAATTCTAAAATCTCTACTAAAGATCCACTCTGTCACAGATGCAGAAAAACAAAGCAAACTTTTCTTTAAGATACATACAACTTAGATATTCTACAACATTCCTCTTGTTTTCTTAAATTAAACCAACCCTCCCAAATATCACAGATTAGATTAGAAACAAACATCCCCTCCCCAAGTTGCAAATAACTTTCCTAAAGTTTTAATGAATTTGACTACTGTTCCAAAAAGGCACGATAATCAGCTTGTAAGAACTATGTATACATCATTTTATAAGAATGGGGTGGAAATAAAACCCAGTTCTCTTTCATAGTCCTCATTTAGACACAAGAAAGAATTATAATAAATCTTAACATATGGGTGAGCAAAAAAGTAGTTAATGTTTCTCAGCAAGCCATGCTAAAAACCAACTAACTCTGCTAGACACAGGAAGTGTCCCTCTTTTAAGCACCACAAAAATGTCTGTGGATTTCTTTAATTATAAAGTTGATAAAATATAAAAATAGCTTATTATTCTAGGGTAATTCAAATGAAAGAATGATAAAATTCCAGACTGGGCCCTAGAAATTAGGTTTACATATATAAATGTCAAATTAAATGCTTCTGTACTTGTTTATTACAAATTGTTATGACTGGAATTGAAAACTGATACATATGAGTATTTTAAACACATTTGTGTAAAAAACGGAAGGATGAAAATAATTTACCTTATGTAGGTAGAAAGTCTTCCTTTGCTAAAGAAAAGAGACTTTATAAAGACTATAACTACAACAGAGTATGATGACATGTCTCATATAGCATCAAAAGGCAAGATCCACGACATCTTCTACAGGAAAACTTCACTCCTTGCTTTCTTTTCCTATTGGCTAACTTTTTGTTTCCTTAGTTGTAATCTGATTACACCTAGCAATGCAATATTACAATATATCTAGGCTTTAGAAATAACACAAATCAGAACATTTGGGGTGCTGTTTGACAGTTTCAAGTTGCAGGAATTTTAAACAAATGCCAAGAAAAGCAATGAAAATTTAATCTGATACTTAAGTGTTGATTCTAGAAGTAACTTTGAAGGAAAGCTTTAAACTATCATACTACAAAATTTCTAATGAAATTTTATTTCAACGTGGACAAAAGGTGTACAAAAAAAGCCCTTAATATTTTACTTAACACGGTATTAAGTTCTGGTTTAAAAATTAAACCATGTTTTTATGAAGTGAATGTAACACTCGCAATTATTTTGAAATATAAAAACTGTTCTTTAAGAATGTTCAGAAATACAATGTCCAGAATTGCTCAAAATCCACACAAAGGTAAATACAGGCTTTGACATCTGGATAAGGGGAAAAGAACTATGGGAGGCAGACAGAAAATAAGGCTTTGTTTACACACTAACCAGGTAGAAATAGAAAAAAAATCCGTAAGAAATTGGGTGAGGATGAGCAAAACCATTGCCATGAGCAATCCTACTCCTTTGCTTCTCAGGTAACAGGAGTAAAACGACCAGGACAAGAGTAACAATGTCTAAGCCTCTTTATCTAAAAAGGGTAAGCGTTTCCAGCCGACACTAGGTTTAAAGCGACTCAGCATAGTCCCCGAGTGCAATATCCTGGGAACACTGCCCTTTCCTAGAATAACTGATTTCTTAACATGGAAAGCGACACTGTTTTCATACGCAAAGGCAAAGTCGTTCAAATTGTTGGAGAGCTGAGCAAATGCCCTCTTTACATTTCGCGTTTCATCAGGCGCAAAGAGAGCCCGCCGGACGGGCCTCCCTTTGAAGGGGGGTCCCAAGAGATCCACGATTTCCAAACAGCCCCTCTCGGCAGGAAGGGATGAGAAATCCGGCGACAAACGCCCTGCGGTCCGCACTTGCCGACCTGCTCGGGAAAGGTAGAGAGCAACTCGCCCACCCCGGCGGAGAAAGTTGCTCGAGAGCCCAAGCCTCGGAGCGCTCGCTACAAACTTTCCAGCGGCAGCGCGAGCGCCGTCACTTACCCGCGGCAGAAGTCATGATTCCCCGGTGCAGCTCGCCTCCCCGCTCGCGCGCCTCAATCCATGTTCCCCTCTCAGTCCATTGTCTCCAGAGTTTGGGCAGAAGAGAAAAGCCCCCGCAGCGCCCACATTCCGTCCCGCCACCCCGCTGCGCAGCCCGAGCGCCGCACAAAGGATGCGGCCGGCTCCAGCGACCCTGCGGCGCTCCCGGGAGCAAGCCGCCAGCGGCGGGCGGGCGAGCACGAGCGCCGCCCCGCCGAGCTCCCGGCGGACGGCCAGGCGCGGGCACGAGCAGTGCTCACCGCGGCTCCGCCGGCGCGTGCCCCTCTTCAGCTCCAAAAAAAAAAAAAAAAAAAAAAAAATCAGTGCTCCTGGCGCCCCCTGCTTGTCGCGGCCATAAAAGTCTGACAAAAGCGCTAGCCTCCACCAATCGGAGGGCTCTAGCTTCCTCCCGCTCCCGCCCCTCCTGCTCACTCGCTCACTTTCTGCTCCAATAAGCGGGCCTGAAAAGGGGGCGTGAGCGGCGAGGCATGCTGGGAATTGTAGTTTTCTAGATCCACAGGACGGGCAGAAACCGAAGTATCGGTGCCGCCTGTTCTCCCGCCTTCATTTCCCATCGTGCTGAGGCGGGTGGCATGGCGGAGAAGGATGACACCGGAGTTTGACGAAGAGGTGGTTTTTGAGGTAAGTGGAAAATGGCGGTGGGTGTGGATTGCCTTTGTTTGAGAAGGACGAGAGGTAAAGAGAGGAGGCAAGGCGATCCCGGGGCGAGAAATCGGGTGACTCGCTCCTGTTGGCCTCGACCGCCGAACCCCCGCGATTTAAGGGCCTAGTGTCGGCCGCAGCCTGACAGGTGTAGCTTGAGGCGCTTTGGCGGTGGCTGGCTTCTGCCTCTGGCCCGCCCTGAATTCCCACCTCGGGCCGGGTTGCCAGGCCCGTGGGCGGGAGCCCTGTCTGTTCATTCCCCCGGGAAAGGATGCGCCGTTGGGGGGAGTGCGCCTGGCTGGGCGGGGCCGAATCGTGCGTTTTAGACACTCACAACCTAGCCACCTCCTTTTTCATCCTCGATTTTTTGGGTCAGTATCCAGAAGTGCCTCGGGTCACTGTTCGCAGTCAAGGCGTGGCCCTCGGAATGAAGGCAGCAGGTGCCAGTTTTCTAACACGGTTCAAAGTCTGTGTATGTGGGACCTGCTGTGGGTGGTTAGAGCCGGAGCATCTCAGCATGTAGATTCGATTCTTTTGTCCTTTGCAATTGCACTAGGTGTAGCCAGTTCTTCTGACTCAAAGCTCTGGAATTGAGTGCTTTTGTGTGGGGCTGTTTTAAGACATTCTCTGCCATCTTGAATGAAAAAAATCAGACGAGTATTTTTTTGGTGCCATTTTTGTATCAGACACAGGTCATAGCTCACACCTCTGCAGATCTGCTTTACTTTTGATCATCATCCAACTAGATTTTAAGAAATTTTTTAAGTGGCCAGTGCCTTGCAACGGGACAGCGAGGCACTGACAGTACAGTGTTAAATATTGAAATATGTACAGGCTGTCAATGGAGGATTAATTTGAAAATGGCCATCTCTTCTTGCAGTCTCCAAGAGGCTACACCTAGTAAGTGATATCCAAGGTGAATCTTGAACTATGAATCGAATTAGAAAGACCGAAAAGAAAAATGTATTACATAGAAGGGGAACTGAGTATGCCAAGGTTGGGAGGTGTGGAAGAAGGGGCTTGGGTGTGGTTTCAGGGTCTATATAAAGTGGTTTGATGTGGCTACAACGTAGAAGTAGTGGGAAATGTGACCATTTTACCAAAATGCAGAGTCTAGATGTGAGTTCATTAGGGAAGACAAGGGCCTGAATTTGGAAATGAGACAAGGATAATGGAATAACAGCTTGGATAGACATTTCTGAGTTGAATGAATGTGAGAATTGAAGGAGAGAGAAATCTAGGTTGCTTAGATTTCTAGGTGAGGAAAACTGGGTGGATGTATTTTTTTTTACCCCATTATTTTCTTTGATTTCTGAATATAATAGAAATACATGCTAAAAGAATATTTTACTGTAGAAAATCAGCCAAAAAATGAAAATCGTCCATTATCCCACCACCCAAAGATGGCTACTGTTAACTATATAGTATGTATTCTTACAGATTTTTTTCTGTGCAAATGTGTTCATGTGTGTGTAATATTTTTTAACACAAAAGATATACCACATAGAATTTTGTATATATTTTTCACTTGAATTTATCATTAATCTTTTCACTAATTAATTTATTTAATTAATTAATAAATTTAAGATTAAAGATTAATTAATCTTAGATTAATTAAAGATTAAAGATCAATCTTAGATTAATTAAAGATTAAAGATTAATTAATTTCATTAATCTTTTATCATTAAGATAAATCTTAATTTATCATTAATCTTTTTTCATCATTCTTTGAAAAAATTATGAATTATATCCCATCATGTACATATATCATAATGTAACCATTTTCACATTATTGGATAGGTACATTGTTTCAAAATACTCACCATTGTAATCAATACTGATATAAGTCTATGTTTAACTGCAACTCTGATTTTCCTTAGAATGATTTCTAGAACTAGTGGGTCAAAGGATATGAACATTTAAGACTTATACAGAAAGAATGTGCTAGTTCTCATTGCCATTAAGAATAAGAGGGCATTAGTTTTACCAAATCCTCAGCAACAGCCTTATTAGTTTCCTTTAAGCTCTATTAATTTGATAGGAAAATTAACATCCCATTGTTTTAATTTACATTTTGTATGTTTATACATTTATTGGCCAATTTAATTTTTTTGAGCATTTCTCTTCATATTTTTTGCCGGTTTCTCTATTCGATGCTAGCTTTTTAAAAATTGATTTCCATGAGTTCTTCATATATTACTAAATCTTTGCCATATTTGTAGAAAATTTTTTCCAGTTTGCTGTTTAAATTTATTTGCTTTTTGTTCTACACATTAACTCTTATTGCAGTATAATTTACATAAAGTACACAAATCATAAGTGTGCAGACTGACATATTTGTGTATGTTGAGTACATACTAGCACATGTAACTAGCACCCAGATCAAGAAACAGAACATCACCAGCATACTAGAAGATCCCTCTTGATCCTTTTCAGTCATTAGTCCTCACCCCAAAGGTAGCCACTGTTGAGACTTATAATAACTACCATAAATTAATGTTGTCTATTTTTATTGTTTATACTCTGTGTAATTTCATTTATATGCTCTTTTGTGTCTGATTTTTTTTACTCCCTGGCTTTGTTTGTGAGATTCATCCATATTGTTACATGAACATTTTTTATAGTAGTCCATGTGAATATATGATCACTTTTTAGTAGTAGTCCATGTGAATATATGATCACTGCATAGTAGTCCATGTGAATATATGATCACTTTTTAATCCATTCTTCGTTGATGGTTGTTGAATAGTTTCCAGCTTTAAACTACTAGTGCTACTGTAGTGAACCTTTTATTATGTATTTTGTTAAACATATTTCTAATGGTTAAATACTTAGGAGAGGAACTGCTTGGTCATAGGAAATATTTACCTTCAACAGATACTACCAAGCATTATTCCAAAGTGGTTGTACCAATTTATACTCCTGACGGGAGTGTATGAGAGGTCCCATTGCTACATATCCTCACCAACACTTGCTAATTTCAGTCTTTTTCTTTTATCATTCTGGTGGCTATGTCCTTCTCTCTCCTTGTGGTTTTAATTTGTATTTCACTGATAAGGAAGTTGAGACTTTTAATGTATTTATTGGCCAATTGTATATCCACTTTTGTGAAGCCACTTCAAGGTTCTTGCATATTTTTCTATGAGATTATCTCTTTTTCTTACTGATTTAAAAGAATTCTTTACATACACTGGATAGAAGTCTTTTGTTGGATATATAGTTGGCCCTCCATATCCATGAGTTCCATATGCACAGATTCAACCAACCCATCAAAAATATTTATAAACAAAGAAAGAAAAAAGCTATAGGGATCAGAGTTGTGGAAACAGGGTGGCTCTCACCTGTAATCCCAGCTACTCAGGAGGCTGAGGTAGGAGGATTGCTTGAAGCCAGGAGTTCAAGACTAAACTGGATAATATAGCTAGACCCCTGAGTCTAAAAAAATGAAAACAAAATTAGCTGGGTGTGGTGGCACATGTCTGTAGTCCCAGCTCCTTGGAAGATGGAGGCAGGAGGATCCCTTGAGCCTAAGATTCCAGGTAGCAGTGAGCTATGATTGTGCCATGCACTCCAGCCCAGGTGACAGAATATTTGTAAACAGTTGTTATATTGTGTAGCTTTTTTATTTATATTATTTTTGGTTTTTATTGTTATCTTTTATTTTATTATTTTTTTATGAGGCAGGGTCTCATTCTGTCACCCGAGTAGAGTGCAGTGGTGTCATCATAGCTCACTGCAACATCAGAACTCTTGAGCTCAAGCAATCCTCCTGCCTCAGCCTCCCAAGTAGCTGGGATTACAGGCACAAGCCACAATGCCCAGCTAATTTTTCTATTTTTAGTAGAGACAGATCTTGCTCTTGCTCAGGCTGGTCTCAAACTCCTGAGCTCAAGTGATCCTCTCCCTGCCTCAGTGTCCCAGAGTGCTAGGATTACAGGTGTGAGCCACTGGCCAATATTTTCTTTACAAGCTTTATTTGACCTTTTGCATTTAGATCTGCCATCCATCTGGTACTGATTTTCGTATGATATCAAGTAAAGATCAACATATTTTTTTCACATGTGGATGTCCGGTTGACCTAGCACCATTTACTAAACAGACCATTTTTTCCCCACTGAACTGTAGTGTTGCCTTTGTCATGAATCAGGCTACGTTGCATGTGTAGATTTGTTTCTGGACTCTTTCTTTTCCATTTGTCATTTTGTTATTCTTGTGCTAATAACCACATTATTTTAATTACTGTAACTTTATAATACGTATTAATATCTGATAGTATAAAACTCTTCAGTTTTATTTTTCTTGAAGTTGCCTTTGGCTGTTCTTGGCCCACTGTATTTCTATATGAATTTTAGAATCAGCCTGTTAATTTCAGTTAAAAAAAAACCTACTGAGATTTTGATTGAGATTGCTTTGAATCTATAGATTAGTTCAGGGAAACTTAACATGTTTACAATATTGAATCTTCTAATCCATGAACATTTATTGCTTGCTTTCTAAATGAGTCAGGCAGCCTCCTACCTCATTTCTGTGCTTTAGGACTGATTTTACAAAATGGAAATTATCTATTCCATGAAGGTATAACTAAATTGGACCTTAAATGATCTGGGCCTTTCCTTGGGAAAAGAAGAAGATGTTGTCTATCAGTTCCATTTCTTTTATGGTTATTGCTCGGTTACAATTTTCTATTTTGATAACTTTTTTTATTCTGAAAGGCAGTGTAATATAGTTAAAGGTATGGGCTCTGGAATTGGACAGCCTAAGAAATCCTAGGTCAGCTGTTTTTTAGTTCATGTGACTTTAAGCAGTTAACTTGTCTAAGCTTCAGTTTTCTTCATATTAAATAGCAGTAACAGTACCTATCTCATAAAGTGGTTGTGAGTATTAAATGATTTAATATAAGTGAATTACTTAGATGAGTACCTGGTGCATTGTAAATATTCAGTAAATGTTATGTACTACCAAATTTTTCTAGCAAATTGTTCTTTATCTAGATTTTCAAAATTATTGATATTCTTAGTAGTTTCTTAATTTTTACTCTCATTTGTAAAACAAATTAGATCTTGTTACTTCCTTTACTCATGCCCTCTCTTTTCATCTTGCATAGTTTTGCCAGTATCAACAGTATCAACTTCCCAGACAGAATTTTCAAAGAACTAGTTATTATTTTTGTTTGATTAGCTCAATTGAGTATGTTTGTGGTTTTTAAATTTTTTTATTACTTTTTTTAATGTTTTAAATTTATTTATTTTTTAATTCAATAGATTTGGGGGTACAAGTGGTATTTCGTCACATGGATGAATTGTATATGAGGTGAAGTCAAGGCTTTTAGTGTACCCATCACCTGAATTGTGTCCCTTGTACCCAACAGATAGTTTTTGATCCCTCACTCATCTCCCAACCTCCCCCCTTTTGAATCTGCCAAGTCCATTTTAATAGTGTTCCCCAACCTTTTTGGCACCAGGGACAAATTTCATGGAAGACAATTTTTCCACAGACCTGATGGGGTGGGGTAGGGGAATGGTCTCAAGATGATTCAAGAGCATTACATTTATTGTGTAGTCAAACCTCTCTGTTAATGATAATCTGTATTTGCAGCCACTCGCCAGCCCTAGCATCACCACCTCAGCTCCATCTCTAAGGAGTACGCAACCTAGATCCATCACATGTGCAGTTCACAGTAGAGTTTAGGCTCCTAGGAGAATCTAATGCTGCAAATGATCTGACAGGAAGCAGAGCTTATGCAGTGATGTGAGTGATGGGGAGAGGCTGTACATACAGATGAAGCTTCACTGGCTTGCCTGCCTTGGTTCCTAACAGGCCATATTTTCTAATTTTCTTCTAGAATTTTTATGGTGGCAGGTATTACATTTACGCCTTTAATCTATCTCGTTATATTTTGTGTATGGTGAGAGATAGGGATTCAGTTTCATTCTTCTGCATTTGGCTCTCCAGTTTTCCCAGCACCATTTATTGGCTAGGGCATCCTTTCCCCAGTGTAGATTTTTGTCTGCTTTGTCGAAGATCCGTCGGTTGTGGTTGTATGGTTTTACTTCTGAGTTCTCTATTCTGTCCATTGACCTATGTGTCTAGTTTTATGCCAGTACTATGCTGTTTTGGTTACTATAGGCTTGTAGTATAATTTGAAGTTGGGTAATATGATGCCTCCAGATTTGTTCTTTTTGTTTAGGATTGCTTTAGCTATTCGAGTTCTTTTTTGATTCCATATGAAATTTAGTTTTTAAATTTTAAAAATTTCTACTTTTGCCTGGGCACAGTGGCTCACATCTATAATCCTAGCACTCTGAGAGGCCGAGGCGGGATGATTGTTTGAGCTCAAGAGTTCGAGACCAGCCTAAGCGAGAGCGATACCCAGTCTCTACTAAAAATGGAAAAATTAGCTGGGTGGTATATGCCTGTAGTCCCAGCTACTCAGGAGGCTGAGGCAGGAGGATCACTTGAGCCCAGGAGTTTGAGGTTGCTGTGAACTAGACTGACGCCACGGCACACTAGCCTGGGGGACAGAGCGAGACTCTGTCGCAAAAAAAAAAAAAAAAAATTCGACTTTTATCTATTTGGTTTCATCTACCTTTTTTGTGTTTACTTTGCTCTTTTTTCCTCTTTAGTGTCTTGAATTAAAAACTTAATACTTAAAATAATTTTTAAGTTTATAAATTTCCCTAGAGTACTGTTTTGGCTGTATTGCATGAGTTTTGAAATGTAGTTTGTCTCAGAATTTTGTAATTTCCATTTTGATTTCTTCTTTAACTCATCATTTATTTACTACCCAGGTGTGTGGTGAGGGATTGATGTTATTGTTGGTGATGATTTTTCTCCATTTGTCCCTTAGACCCATAATTCTACTTTGACCATTATGAACTATATCACGTATATTCCCTTGTCCTCTGATTCCATTTAGGTTCAGCCAGTGGGAAGAACTTGAAAATCAGAGGGAGGTTTCAGAGACATCTGGGTATTTTTCCTCCTAGTTCCCCTTAGTTACCTCCCTGTAGGGCTGTCATTTGTTCCTGTACCTAAAGCCACAAGTATTATTGGGGAAGTCTTCTCTTTTAGTTTCAGCTCTTACAGGGAGACCCAGCAATATTACTTCTTTCCCTTGGCCTTTAAAGCCTATGGAATTAGTAACTTCCTGCTGTTACTTGTCCCTGGTGCTTTTTTATTCCCTGTTGGTTGCCTCAGTATTGCTTACAGCTTTGTTAATGGTCATTTCATTAAACTCTTTTCAATTCCCCCTTTTGAGTTAGTCTTCCTACAAGACTTTCTTGGTTAACCTATTTTGCTGCCCCTGTTCTATTCTCTTGGGAATAACTCTTGTCTGTTGTTATCCATGGCCTCTAGTTTTTTGCTCTTAGTGCTCCATAGCCTCATATGGAATGGTTGTTAAAGTATATCCTTCTTGGGTACTATATACCTTTTATGCTCAGATCCCCACTGGTGCAGGTTTGTGGGCCTAAGGGTTGCTTTAAAGGTTGAATAATTACAGGTTTTTACAGGATTTTTGGTTCCTTTGGCAGTACAGTTTCCTGAAATGTAGTAGGTTTCTAGTCTGTTTGCTTCCAAACAGTTTGATATACAAGTAACCAAAGCTACAGAGCCCATCTAGACATAGTTCTTAAATCTGAAGGCTTTAGATTATTTACTGCTTCTGTTGTGGATCTTTTCTCCCTCTTTTTCAACTTAATGGCAAGCACCTTTATTGAGACTTGGATGGAGAGATATCATTCTTAATCAGAGTTTTGCAGTTGGGTTGGTTCCTATTATTTTGGGGAGGTTCCTGGGAAAGGCTTGGGGCAACCATCTTATTTCCTGCCTTTTGGCTTTTCCAACTATGAGAACTGCAACACCCCTCTCTACCCACCTCCTTTACCACTTTTATTCAGTTTAGATCTCAGGTCACACACAGAGAAAAACCTTTTTAAGAGCTGAAAGCTTATGTGTACCACTAGATAACTCAGCCTAGCCAGTGGAACATATTTCAGATTCTGCTAAGTCAGCCCTGCTTCTAGATACTAAGTACTATGGCATCCATACATCCTAGTGCACAAAACAGAAACCTGTCTACTGTAAGCAGAAAGGGATTTTATATAGGGAATTAGTGGTTAGATTATTGTTGGAAGGTCTAAAAAGGATCAAGTTTTATCAAGGTTGATATACTCATGAGACCAAAAACACATGATCATGATCATGATCACAATCATGTTATAATCCAGGAATCAAGAAGCCGTTAACCCATCTGCTTCTCAATAACCTAACAAAGTGATCCATTGGTACTGGAACTCAAGAGTCTCTCCACTGTCTCTACCACAGCTGCCTCTGTGTTATCAGGAAGCTGGAAAATACATACTGGAACACTGCTATAAAAACATTTTGCTGCCACAGCTTTGTTTCATAGCCAAAAGAACCGGGGCTAGGGGGAGAGAGAGAGAAAGCCAAAGGAGCAAGAAATGGACCTCTACTTCTCTTCTACCTTCCAAATCTCTCACAGGTTTACCTACTTGGGGGAAGCCTAATTTATTAATACATCTAGAACCCTAGCTGCAAGATAATTTGGGAAATGTTAGATGTAGCTTTCCTGCTTCTGCAATACAAGAGATATCTGGAAAGAAGATAGAATGGAGGTGGACAAACCAGTCTACCATAGTTATCATAGGGACTAACCTCTCCTCCCCTAAGAAAATTTAACTGTGATATTTTTGGCACATTTGTTGTAATACTGTTATATTAGTGATCTTCAGAGTCAGGAATAAGACTCATTTATGTCTTGAGACTTAACAGAGAGTCACATGCTGCACTAAAATTAAAAATTTTAGGCCAGGCGTGGTGGCTGATGCCTGTTATTTAATTCCTATCACTTTGGGAGGCCAAGACAAGAGAATCACTTGAGGATAGGAGTTTGAGACTAGCCTGAGCAACATAGTGAAACCTCGTCTCTACAAAAAATTTAAAAATTAGTGGGGCATGGTGGCACATATACCTATAGTCCCAGCTACTCAGCAGGATCACTTGAGTCCAGGGGTTCGAGATTTCAGTGAGCTACAATGATGCCATTGTGCTCCAGCATGGGTAATAGAGTGAGGCCCTGTCTCAAAAAAAAAAAAAAAATTTTAATTTAAAATTTTGAATAATGCAAAGTTTTAGAAAGTATTCCAACAACATCCCTTCCCTTAAAACTCTTTTGAGGTATCTTGTTTTAATTTCTATTTCCTGGAATATTAGCAAATTTCTTTTTCTCCTTTCTAATAGTTTTGGTCATTTGTAATTTCTCCTTCCAGAGGTTAGCACTGAGTTCTCCTAGTCTGAGAGGAGTAGACGTGTACAGGAAGATAGTGTAGGAGAAGGGACCAAGGGAGGAAAGAAAGAGTGAGATGCCCAGGCCTAATTCCTAGAATTTGACCACCTTCATTTCATCAGAGCTAGATTCCCTATCTGCCTTCAAGGTTAATTCCATTGTTTTGGAGCCTGACTCCTTTTTCTCTTAGATAATTTATTTTAATAGAACCTTCAATTTATAATCATCTTACCCCAAGAGGCTGAATTGGGAAAGATAGCCTAACTTCAGTCTTGGACAGCTCTTGGACTGAAACAGCAACAGGACGAAGTTTAAAAAATGATGGGCACCATGTCTAACATGAATATTAAGCAAAATAAACACTGAAATAACCAAGATTGTCATTTTGTTTTGTTATTGTCACCATTAATTAAGATGCTTTGAGAGTAAGAATTCTCCAGTCCCCTTAGAAAGGTATTAAAAGTTCTGATGTTGCTTTCTTCACTTTCAGATTTTTTTATTATAAATTAATCACAGAAACTTTGAATCATTAATTCCATCTTAAACCCTGTTATTCCTACAGGGAACAGTGCCAGAAAATAAGACTTTTTTGTATAAAAGACTAATTTTTCTACCTCTTTGTGTGATTTGTAATGAATCTAAACCATTTCTTTGTAACTTCCTTCTAGCAGACACAGTGTTGTCTTCAAGGAATCTTTTACACTCTTGTCAAATCTCTGTCCTTGGTAACCTTATTCTCTGTAGGTGAACTCTTCACTGGCAGAGGTTTTTGGTGTTTATTTGAGTTAACTCTCCCTCTTTTCCTTTGTTGCTGACTGGAAAACATAACTTTTGTCCCTTTTATCATGATCTCTTTCCTTCCTACATCTTTCATACTTCTGCATAAGTTATCAAATGTTAATCCTTTGTTGGTAGTATGTTCAGCTTTGGGTGCTTTTTTTGCCCATAGTACTTAATCTATTAAATGAAAGGAAATGACTCTCAGAAAACCTCCCACATTTAAAAGAAAGCAAGCTTTAAAAAATGACTCTCTTCTGTGAGACATTCTTCTTTCTTTGTATTTTGAAGGATTATTATACATCTCTAAAGAGCATTAAGGCAGTTTTTTCCTAAGTGATATTTGTAGATTCTTTCCTGCCTGCATTATTGATTTGACTAATGGAAGAAAATTGTTCTTGTTTATGAATTCATACATGAACAGCATTTGCTATTTAGATAATGAGTCTTGCTATCTGGAATAATTATACATATAAAATTTAAGGTATTATTGTGTCATCTTATTTTTCCTTAAAATGTATCTTTGGTTTCAGTTTGTTAAACATAAAGCCCTAAAATCGTATTATGTAAAATAATCTAATTCCAAATAGTAGCTAAGATTAGAGGCATAGCAAAATTCATGCTTTTATCACAATTCATAATAGAAAGAATATTTATTAATGGCTTTATTAAATCACAACCCATTGACATAAAAGATTGGCCATTAAGACCAATCTAGTTTAATCCCAGATATGCAAGAAGAAATTACTTGTTTATTATAAATTATAAATATTATTCTTGGGGAATCAGTCTGCTTTTTTCTATTTGTGTTGGGTTGTTTCTTCTATTTTGGTTTCTTAACATATCCTCAGGGCTCCAAAATAGCTTTTTAAGTTTAAACATTCCAGAAAAGTAGTAAGTAGGTCTCTCTTTTATGTATGTTTTATTGCATATATTAACGTGCAAGTCCCTTTGTCTCAAGGTATGATACACAGTGCTAACATGGTCTCCTTAGTATTTTATGCAGTTTTATCAAAGGCTTTCATTTTTTAAAAAGCATTGTAGAAAGAGGACTAGACTACGAGTCAAGAGACAGAATGACTTTAATTAGCAATAAGATTCTGAATGAATCATTTAATTTCTCTAGAGCTTGTTTCCCAGTTGTAACATAATCATACTTTATACCAGAGCAACTTCTTTTTTTTTTTGAGACAGGGTCTTGCCCTGTTGCCCAGGCTGTAGCATAATTATAGCTCAGTGCAGCCTGAAACTCCTGGGCTCAAGTGATCCTCCTGCCTCAGCCTCCTGAGTAGCTAGATTACAGACATGTGCCACCACACCTGGCTAGCTTTTCTATTTTTTGAAGAGACAGGGGTCTCGCTCTTGCTCAGACTGGTCTTGATCTGGCTGCAAACCATCCACCCACCTCAGTCTCCCAAAGTGCTGGGATTATAGGCATGAGCCACCACATTTGGCCCAGATCATCCTTTAGTATGAAATTTTTCTTAAATTTATTCTAGGGGATCTGAAATTATCTACTGTGTTGAGTAAATGAGAGTAGGCCCTGAGAGACTTTCATTAATTAGGAAATATAGGAAGAGAATCTACTCATTCCCAGTGACTCAATTTTATTTTTTCCTGGTTCTTTACTGAGTGTTCCTTGAGTTCCTGGAAGCAAATCATGCCGTAAGGATCTAGGAGAAAATGCTCAAAGTTCAGTGTACTCCAAAGTGGAACAGTATTAGTATGCTAACTTCATTACCTCTGAATTTTTTGAGTATTGCTTATAGTATCCATTGAGACTTCCTGTTGTTGTTATTATTTCCACTACAACAAATCAAAATGCTCACTATTCTTTATTTGAAATAATATATTTGAAGATGTCCTTTACTTTTAAATGTGTTGTAATTTATGTATTTGACAGACTATAGCCGCCTATGTCTTATTGTTGAGATTTTCCTGATTGATCCACAACCTTTCATTTCATATTTCTTTAAGACTGTTATTAAAATGAGTTTTCTTCTTCAATACATACCTTGTCCTTCTTTTACTTTTCGTTGCAGACACTTCCTTTCTAAGAGAGGGAATAATTAATCATTTTGAGAGAAAGGTCTTCCTTTTATTCCTTCACAGAAAGACAAGTTCTGTCTCTCTCTCTCTCTCTCTCTCTCTCTCTCTCTCTCTCTCTCTCTCTCTCTCTCTAATTTGGGATAGGGAGAAAAGAATATAAAGTTGAATGTGATCTTGTAATATCCAAACCTTATTTTAATGTTTATTTCCTGTTCTTCTCACACTCAACATTTTGCCAATTGTGTTTGATCTTCCGGCCTTTTTTTTTTAACAATTGAAAATGATAGTTTTACTTCTCCTTGATTCTACTCTGTATCTAGTAAGTGCCCAATATATACTGGTTAATTAACCAGATTTCAGAAAATACTAAGGTAGCTTCAGAACCTGGGAGAACTCAATCCACTATTGCTATCTTCTTTCCACTTAGTTAAGACAAATTCATTGTTGCTAGTTAGTATTAGTCAGTTGAGTATATAAGCTGTGCAAGTGAATTTCCTCCCTTTGTATCTCTTAGTCTTTCTTTTGATTAGTATGTTTGATTTTTTTTTTTTTTTTTTTTTTGAGAGAGTGAGTCTTACTCGTTGCCCTGGGTAGACTATAGTGGCATCGTCATAGCTCACTGCAACCTCGAACTCCTGGGCTCCAGTGATCCTCCTGCCTCAACCTCCTGAGTAGCTGAGACTATAGCCTCAAGCCACTGTGCCCAGTTAATTTTTCTATTTTTTGTAGAGACAGGGGTCTTGCTCAGTCTGGTCTTGAACTCCTTACCCCAAGCGATCCTCTCATATTGGCCTCCCAGAATGCTAGGATTAAAGGCATGAGCCACTCCTGGCCTGAGTATGTTTGATTTTTATTTAGTTTTTGGACTTAGATACTATTGTACTTAAGTACATTTGTACTATTGTATAGAAAAGTCTTAAAGTTACTCTTTTAAAAGCTTTCTGCTGGGCCGGGCGCAGTGGCTCACGCCTGTAATCCTAGCACTCTGGGAGGCCTGAGGCAGGCGGATCACTCAAGGTCAGGAGTTCGAAACCAGCCTGAGCAAGAGCGAGACCCCGTCTCTACTAAAAATAGAAAGAAATTAATTGGCCAACTAAAAATATATAAAAAAATTAGCTGGGCATGGTGGCACATGCCTGTAGTCCCAGCTACCTGGGAGGCTGAGGCAGAAGGATCACTTGAGCCCAGGAGTTTGAGGTTGCTGTGAGCTAGGCTGACACCACGGCACTCACTCTAGCCCGGGCAACAGAGTGAGATTCTGTCTCAAAAAAAAAAAAAAAAAAGCTTTCTGCTATTTATTATATCTCACATAAGATTAATTGGGTAGGGTGCATTTCAGTGGAAAATATTAGAAGCCTATAGCCAGGAAAATTTATAAATATATGTCTTACCTACTACTGATTTATTTAAAAACTTTTAAATAAACAGAAATATTAAATAACATCCTTTGAAGGCATTTTAAAAACCCCACTCTTCCTATTACTTTCTTCTACAGTTGCTGAGTAATAATAGCACTGAAGAAATAATGTTCATGTTTTTTTCAAAGAGCTGCTTCTGATAGGAAAATGCTTAGTAATGACAAAGGCACACCCTCCAATTCCGTGGCCATTTTGTACTGTAATTCTGGAGAAACAAGTGGGAATCATCAAAGAAAGAAGCGTATGGATTACCAGAGAATATGGACAAGAGGCAGTAAATTTTCATCTAGGTCAACTGGAGAAATTAGAACTATGCCATCTGTGAGTAGTTTAATTAGTTGGGCCAATTTTAATGGATCCTCTTAGCTTAGTCTTTTTTAATTCTGTGATTAAGTTTTGCTTTGCTGATTAATTTGCTTGGATTTAGAACTTTCTTTGTGTAGTAATTTAGAAGTTATGTTGAAATATGTAAACTCCAAAAAGTATTTCCTATTATTTTATAATATCTTTAATTTTGCAGGTTACTATCCTATGGTATTATTCAAGGTTTAAGGGAGGGAAAGGCAGTAAGTATTTAATGTCAAATTATACTTTCTAATTGTGTACTGAATTAAAGATAAGTGAAAAGTCTATAGAAATTTACTATATTGGCATTTCTATATTGGTGATGGGAAATTTATTTTCCACTGTAGGGTTTTGTTAATTTTGACAGTGTTTAACTCTTTAAATAGCTTCATTAAAAATTGAGAAAATTGCTGCCTTGTACAATCTTTTAATGACAGTCTTCCTCATCAGTTTATTTCATGTTGTTCTACAGCTAGCCTAGAAAGAGATATGGAAATTGTAGCAATTAACAATGGGAGTTTATCCTTTTCAATGGCATTTTTCAAAAAAGAGAATTGCTGTTCTATATGTGATAATCACATTTAGACCTAGAGTTTTAAGCTATATTCAAAGATAAGAGATTTTTAAAATGTTTTAAAGTAACTAATAAATAATTATTTTAAGGCAGATATTCTCCCATCAAATACCTTTAAATACTGATATCTTTTCCTTAACGAAATTAAAAATTGATACAAAGTTTTAAAGAGAAGTTACCCATAAGTAGCTTGAATTCTGTAATTTGGGATTGGAAGTCAAAGTAACTGGAATTCTGTAACTTCTTGGTCCTTTGAACCAGGTTGAGCACAGATTCATATAGGAGGGAAGTCAGCGTTAACAACGTTACTTCTTCTCAAACATTACGCAATTTCAGGTTTCTGTGCCAGTGTTTTGTGCCTCATACAGTCTTCTCTGTTAGTAGCTAATGTGCCTGTGTTTTTTTGTTGCTTTTTTGTTTTAATATGGAGTACAGAGCCCAAATAACATCTGACATCAGTTACTATTTTGCCAGACCTAATAGTGTGGTTTTGATATAGTACTGACATTTTAAATAAAGGAATGTGTAATAATGGAAGTAGATCAGTAGTTTTTATATGGAAAAGTGCATAGGATCATTCCATTAATTTGCTGAACTAATTTAATTGAGCACCTTTTTTGCAGGCGTTATGCTGGGTAACTTTTCCCACATAGATAATATATGAATATGTTCTCATTATAAAAAAATTCAAATAATACAGGGAAAGCATTAGGTCTCCCTAATTCCCCTTTTTCCTCCCAGGTCTCCTTTTCTACCCAGAAGTAACCACTGTAGTCACGTTGGTATATTTTCTTCCAGACTATCTTCAGTGCAATTACATTCTTATATATGTGTATATGTATATAGTAATGTATATATGTGTGTGTGTGTGAAACACATAGGTATATTGTATAATTTGATTTTGTGGGTTTCTTAAAAAACATAAATGGTGTGCTTAAGTGGTTGCAGTAGTTAGTATTCTTGTATGTATATTTTGTCATACTTTTATAATTGTATCTATAGGATAGATGCCTAATAATGGAATTGCTAGGTCAATGGATATTTGCGTTTATTCACTTGTTAACACTAAAAATTCTTAGACTTCTTAAATGTTGCCAAATAACAGATAAAAATTTTATTTTTATTTTATTATGCATTTCTTCAATCAAAGATGAGTTTAACATGTTTTCATTTGTATCAACCCATTTGTATTTTTTCTTTGAACTGCCTCTTTATATCC
The DNA here is from genome assembly GCA_963574885.1 of Lepilemur ruficaudatus. Classification (NCBI taxonomy): domain Eukaryota; kingdom Metazoa; phylum Chordata; class Mammalia; order Primates; family Lepilemuridae; genus Lepilemur; species Lepilemur ruficaudatus. The sequence continues at coordinate 1,510 of CAUYRT010018504.1, read as the reverse complement.
TTTTATACCCATTTCTACAATTTAAAAAATATTTTTCTTATTGGTTTATATGGACTTACTGTAAATTTAAAAATGTTGCATCATGTCAGCTGAATTTTTTTCTTCATTTGTCAATGAGTTGTTTTTATAGACTTATTTTTAATTTGTATAAATTTATGGAGTACAAGTATAATTTTGTTACATATATAGATTACATAGTGGTGAAGTCAGGGCTTTTGGGGTATCCATCATCTGAATAATATACATTATACCTATTAAGTAATTTCTCATCATTTATCCTACTGCTATCAATAAGAGTTATTCTGCTGGGTGTAGTGGCTTATGCCTGTAAACCCAGTACTTTAGACCAAAGCGGGAGGATTGATGGAGACCAGGAGCTGGAGACCAGCCTGGGCAACATAGCAAGACCCTGTCTCTATAAAATTAAAAAAATTCACTGGGCATGGTGACATGTACTTGTAGTCCCATCTACTCAGGAGGCTGAGGCAGGAAGATCTCTTGAGCCCAGGAGTTTGAGGCTGCAGTGAGCTATGATTGTGCCACTGCATTTCAGCCTAAGTGACAGAGCGAGACCCTGCCTCAAAAAAAATAAGAGTGTAAAAACCCATTGAACTAATTTTAAAGTAATTTGTAAGAATTAAGTACTGTTGTTTTTACAGTCCCCGAGAATCTTTGCAGCCAATTTCTAACCTTGCATAACCTGAGGCAAATGTTCTTACTGAATTCTTACATATGAATTATAGCTCATCTGAAACAAAAATAAGGTAATTGGGAATACATGTAGACATTATTAGGAGAATAACGCTATCCTATTTTGACTTTTCTAAATTAATCTGCTAAATAGTTTGAAAATTACAAGTCAAACTATATACAATACCACATTAGAACAAGTTAATAAATTTGTTTACTGAAAATTATTTGCAATATAGTGCAATAGGCAACAGTACTGGCTCTATCAGGTTTTTCTTTTTTGAGTCTTCCAACAGTTTATTAGAAAGAATGTAGACATTTACAAAAAGCCCCACTGTCATGAACATAAATTGAGGTTTTCAGCCCTGGTATAAGCTGAATTAAAAAAAAAGAAATAAAAAACCCAATAGTGTATTAACATTTTTTCACTCACTTGCCATACTGACAGTGCAAATACAAATCTGGTCTAAATGTATAGATTCTCAAGCAACGACATACAACTTTCTTTGTCCTCCATGCTAAGAGATGTAAAAGCTTAAGGGCCAAACAATACCAAATGTATAGGCTTCAAAAACCATCTAAGGGCATTCACTAGTTTTAGCTAAGATACATCTGGAACACTGACAAGTGATTACTTGCATACATAATGTAAATTTTTTGAAAAATAAGCTTTAGGCCTGGCGCGGTGGCTCACGCCTGTAACCCTAGCACTCTGGGAGGCCGAGGCGGGTGGATTGCCCAAGGTCAGGAGTTCGAAACCAGCCTGAGCAAGAGCGAGACCCCGTCTCTACTAATAATAGAAAGAAATTAATTGGCCAAC
>CAUYRT010018498.1:0-29543 GCA_963574885.1 Lepilemur ruficaudatus | reverse complement strand
TTGGTTGACTGTAGATTATCCACAAAGGGAATATAGGTAGGGAGGCATTTATAAGCTTGTCTGGTAAAACTAGGTAAGTAGCTTTAGGGTAGAAAAGAGATTACTGGTCCACCCATCTAAACCAGTTAAATACATTTATTTCACAATTCAGGGCCGGGCGCGGTGGCTCACGCCTGTAATCCTAGCACTCTGGGAGGCCGAGGCGGGAGGATCGCTCAAGATCAGGAGTTCGAGACCAGCCTGAGCAAGAGCGAGACCCCGTCTCTACTATAAATAGAAAGAAACTAATTGGCCAACTAAAAAATATATACAAAAAATTAGCCAGGCACAGTGGTGCATGCCTGTAGTCCCAGCTACTCAGGAGGCTGAGGCAGGAAGATTGCTTGAGCCCAGGAGTTTGAGGTTGCTATGAGCTAGGCTGATGCCACAGCACTCACTCTAGCCCAGGCAACAGAGTGAGACTCCGTCTCAAAATAAAAAAAGAAAAGAAAAGAAAAATAGCTGGGTGTGGTGATGCGTGCCTGCAGTCCCAGTTACTCAGGAGGCTGAGGCAGGAGGATCGCTTGAGCCCAGGAGTTTGAGGTTGCAGTGAGCTATGATGACACCACTGCCTTCTAGCCTGGGCAACAGAGCAAGACCCTGTCTCAAAATATATATATATATATCCAGAGCCTGCTCTCATCATGCACTGTCTTCTCTCCTAGACACTATCACTATAGTCTGGCTCTTTCTCCATACTCCTTAAACCCCATTCCACTGCCAACTGGTCATGCCATTGCTCCAGGGATTAGTAATATCTACTCTGGAGTGTCTGCCACCTCAGACCTTCCAGATTCACAATTAGATAAAGGGTAACACGGAGGCCTTCAGGTGGGGGACAAACCCAGGAGGTGGGAGTACACAGCTTTGACACATATACTTAGCTCTGGAGCCTGAGGAAGGGTAACTTATGCAAGGGAACCATCCTGCAATGAGAATGACATTGATGTTTTGCTGCATGGACTTGTATGAGTATAATGACAAGAATATTTCAAAGAATTAATAATGCATGGTGTTATCAGTAAATGGAAACCATTGACATTCAAAACTCATCTAACAGTACTCTTAAGATCTGTATGTATCACCTCATATAAATTTCACCAAAAAAAAAAAAACTTACAAACTAACCTTGAACTTTAGTTAATGATATGAATGCAATATGTTTTAGGGATGAGCTGTCCTAATGTCTGCAACTTTGAAATCCTTAAAAAAATAAAATATATTGATGGATGGTGTGTTAGTCCATTTTGCATTGCTATAAAGGAATACCAGAGACTGGGCAATTTATGAAGAAAAGAGGTTTATAGCCGGGCGCGGTGGCTCATGCCTGTAATCCTAGCACTCTGGGAGGCTGAGGTGGGCGGATCGCTCAAGGTCAGGAGTTCAAAACCAGCCTGAGTAAGAGTGAGACCCCGTCTCTACTATAAATAGAAAGAAAGAAATTAATTGGCCAACTAAAGATATATATAGAAAAAATTAGCCGGGCATGGTGGCACATGCCTGTAGTCCCAGCTACTTGGGAGGCTGAGGCAGTAGGATTGCTTGAGCCCAGGAGTGTGAGGTTGCTGTGAGCTAGGCTGACCCCACGGCACTCACTCTAGCTAGAGCAACAGAGTGAGACTCTGTCTCAAAAAAAAAAAAAAAGAATCAGAGCAAATAAATTGTGTGTAGGGTGGGGGAGCTGGGAGGCAGTGGTCACCAAAGCATATGCTCTGCTGAAGTATTGAGATCTTCCATGGAGGTTCCCGATGTAGAGAATCTTCAAAGAGCCCATGAAAGTGTTCGTGAGATAGTTAACTTCAGATATCTTCCAGACCCTGAGAGCTCAAAACATCAAGTCAAGTAGGGACTTTCTGATACCATCACTTCTCCGTCTGTCTTCTTTGGCCAATGTGGGAGGGAAGGATGGAAAGAGAAGCGGTAGACGTGGGCCGTGTCCCCTTCCCCTGTCTACCTGGACTCCCCTGGGGTGACCATATAATTAATCATCCAAACTAGATACTTTTGAGAGTGAAAGTGGCCACCGAACAGAAATGAAATGATACTTTAAAATATTACACAATCATTTATTCTGTTGTAAACATATTTCCATTCAAAAATTATTTGTGAAATACATTTCTTTAAAAAGAAAAATAGCCAGGTGCAGTTGTGCACACTTGCGCTCAGGAGTTAACAGGCTCCAGTGAGCTATGATGGCGCCACTGCACTCCAGCCTGGGTGACGGAGTGAGACCTTGTCTCTAAATAAATAAGTAAATAAAACTTAATATCTATGAACAGTAAAGAAAAACATAAAAACATCTTTATGTTGATTATCCAAACATTAAAAAATAAGCAGAATCATTCATCTTCATGCATCCTCACATACTTTTGTCAATTTCTTAGCCTTACGTGTGCTAATAGCGTGTTTTTTCAATATGGTCCTATTATTATTTTTTTCATAAAATTGGCTGCAGTCATCCTCAGAGATGCATTTTATTATGCATTTATTATAAATAATAAATTTGAAATCGGTTACATCTTCAATTGAGTTCTCTCTGTAGACCATAATAACTTTAACAAGAAAATGATCTCTCTGCAGGTGCCACATGGTAACCACAGAGCAAATTCTGTTAAATGGAGTGTTCTGTTTTTTCAGTATCTGAAATCTTTAAAATTTTAGCCAACATATTTTCACAGGTATTGTTATTTTGCATTTATTCGGAAAACCTTTCCTTGACAAATATTCATAAAAGCCAAAATTAATTAAATAATCTCTATTTATGATTCTTTTTAATGTCTCGCCAAATTTAAGTGCTGCAAAGTTTTAGATCTTTCAATTACATTCCGTTCTGTTACTGAACATAATACTAAACATCTAATAAAAAAAAAGGAGACCCTCAAAATATTCCTTCCGTAAGTCAAGATATTCCAAAGCACAATTGCAGAATCTCAAAGTTAAATCTTGTAGATGATTTAGTTTAATATGTTCAGTTCCTCTCTTGCTTTTTTTAAAAAATTGAAATAGAATTCATCATTTTAAAGTGTATAATGCAGTGGAATTTACTACATTCACAGTGTTGTAGAACTGTCACCTCTATCTAGTTCTAAAACATTGTCATCACATCCAAAGAAAACCTTATACTCATTACGCAGAGCAGTCGTTCCTCATCCCCAGCCCCAGCCCCAGCCCCTGGCAATCACTAATCTGCTGTCTTTATGGATTCGCCTGTTTTGGATATTCCGTACACATGGAATCATACAATATGTGACCATTGTTTCTGGATTCTTTCACTTAATATGCCTTCAAGGTTCATCCATATTGTAACATGTATCAGTACTCCCTTTTCTATGGCTGAATAATATTCCACTGTATGGATACACCACATTTTGTTTATCCATTCATCCACTAATGGCCATTTGGGTTACTTACCCCCTTTGGCTATTGTGCATAGTGCTGCTATGCATATTCCTGTACAAGTGTTTGAAAACCTGTTTGTAATTCTTTTGGGTACTTACCTAGGAGTAGAATTGCTAAGTCACATGCTAATTCTAGGTTTACTTTTTCTAGCAACTGCTGAACTGTTTTCCACAGTAGCTGTACCGTTTTCTGTTCCCACCAGCAAAGTAAGAAGATTCCAGTTTCTCCACATTCTCACCAACACTTGTTCTTTTCCATGTTATTTATTAATTATTATTATCATACCCATCCTAGTGGACATGAAGTGGTATTTCATTGTGTCTCCCTTACTTTTGTGGAGGAAAAATTTAATATCTTCCTGCTTCAAGCTTTGTTTTCAATAATTACGATTCACTCAAAAGCTTCAAAAGCTGATTTGGGTTTCTTTTTTTTTGATTCCTCTATTCCTTGAATATTTGATTGACTATTTCCAACTGATTTGTTTGGAACAAAATGTAACCACAAAGCAACCAACATTTAGATGACTCATCTTCAGAAATGTTTAATTCCATTACAGGCTATTTTGGTTGATTTATAAAACATTTCTTTAAAGGCTCTAACATGTCTAAAATCTTATTCATAACTAACTGAAAAAAAAAGGCCTGTGCACATACTGCCATGCTGAAGTATGTTTTTGTACTCACCATCATCTCAGTTGCAAAAAATTTATAGTCCAATTACTAATAAGTAGGTAGAAAGGTAGATAAATAGATAACCAACTCTTCTGTTTTGAAAATAAAATGTTCCAGCTTGTTCAGATGCGATTAAATTATCTGTGTACCACAACCAATTCTAAATACATTTCTGTTCCATAAACTTCTTAATTTAGAAATAACAATGTTTTAACTACAATACCATGTTGCATCAAAATTTGTAATTCTGTTATCACTGTAAAAGCAATTTTATCTTCAGTGTTGAAATTTTTATTTAGATTTTTAAAATTATGCATATAATATCAGATGTTTCTGTGTTGACACAGCCAACCTTAAAAACTTGACCTTGGTACTATGAGTCGGATGAAAATATTACATTATTATTGGAGGAAGCTGTTTTTCTGTTTGAAGCATCTGATGTTATTGACACAAATCAGGCATCACTTGATTGTTTGCAAAATTCTTCTGTTGCCAATGGAGCCAACACATTAACAGCTGTGGTTTCCCTTTTCTATGTGCACAAGAAAATGTGGAATTGAAAACGAATAATATTTAGAAGAAAGATATTTGATCTAAGTGAAAAGTCATGCTTTACAGAGTGATATATAAAACCCCATCTGCAGTTGCATGCATTAAATGTAATCAATGTTAGTGCTTTTTCTGCAGATTGGCATCTTCTGGCTTTCATGTGGTCAATAAAATTGCTACAGCTCCCCTGATGGGACAAATGTTGACAAACGTCTTGTACAGGTTATATAATCTTCACCAAATTTCATAAGGAATTTAAATGCAATACTTAACATTTCGTTAAACATGCACTTACATTGTTTTGGGGGTCATTGATGTCCATAAGGTTTGTTACAAAATAAAAAGCATTAACAATGAATAATAGTTGTGGATTTATACTATATAATAAGCAACAAAATCACCAGAACAAAAACTTTCGGACTACTCTCTAAATACTCTCTAGCAGGATCACAGCCTGTATTTTCTGCACGTTTCACTTACTCCTAACTTAGGGGTTCCCACATTATGCTAACTCTGCTGAGCAAAGCCTGGCAGCTCGGTGACTTAGCACAGACCCTGGTATGGCTGCTACACCAAGTGGCTGGTCAGCCCAGAGGCACTGGTTATTCCCCCACCACTGCTGGAGACTGGAAGTAGCCAGCTGTCCCCAAACACTTGTGTGTGAGCACATCGTTTTATTAGCCACCACCTGCATGTTGTCCCTGAGTTACTTTGAGTCTGGAAAGGGTTAGGGAAAAAGGGTTTCATTCATTTTTCAGTTTTCACATTAAGTCAAAGTGAGAACCCTATTTATTGTGCCTGAGTCTTGCATGCTTTTAGTAAAGTCCTTGGAAGAGCAGAAAGTACCAAGTGGAATTCTACCAAACCCATCCTTGCTTATTTTAATGCAACGATTATTAATAATACTTAATTAACAGTGGCAAATCCAGGACAGATGCCAACAAGGACAGAATGCCAGGACAATAAGCATAAACTGAGATTGTTCTAGGCAAACCCTGATGTGTGGTCACCTAGTCCTTAGCTGCCTGAAGGGGAGAAGTCTGAGCTTTGACTGACAGTTAAAATGCTGACTAAATGTCTTTGCCTGGATGCTCTCAATCTGTGACTTAAAGTGACCGTAGGTTTGTCTGTTGCTTAAGAGTCAGGCGAAAGGTACCAGGCCAGTGTCTGGGAGTGTGAAGGCTTCCCGAGAGAACACCAAGCAGGGCACCAACACCTACCTGTCCACCTGCGATGGACTTCCAACGAGCAACACAGGAATCAAAATCTTTCCGGAGGGATTTCTGAAACTGACTACCATCCGTGTTCTACACAGGGTAGAACATGAGATCAGAAGGATTAAAATTTATTTTAAATAGAACCTTTCACACATACGCTCCCTCTTCCCACTTTTTCACGTTGCTAAGTAGGATCGCCGAGCTGGTATCTATTTTATTTCAACATTTTAAATTGCTTTACCCCTATTGGGTTCAAACTTAAAGAAGGTGTCATCTCCTGAAGTTGATGCAGGATTGTAATGATGAGAAACTTATTTTTTTAATGAGGCTTATTTTTTAACATTATGTAGGAAGCTAGTCATTAAGTGACTGTTGTTCTTCAAAACAGGATACTGAAAACCTTGGAAGGCTATATATTTATCCCAGCGACGATATACAAACAATAATAGCTAATATGTATTAAGAACTTACTAGTACCAACTTTTGTGCTGGGTGCCATCCCTGGGTTATCTCATTTAACCTTCACAATAAACCTATAAGGCAGGTACGAGTACTATTTGATAGATGAGGAAACTGAGGCCCAGAAGAGATGTTAAAATTAAAACTTTCAAATGCATAGATAGTAAGCATGTGTTCAATTCTTCTTGGTTTTCTTGGTTGTTAAGACACTCAGCTGGGACTTAGAGCCTGGTCTGTTTGGTTTTAAAACCTGGGCTGGTTATAATGCCCCATCTTGCCTCCCAGCTAGGCTGAGGAGAGAAAATTAGAGACAGGAAACAAACACAAGGTAGATCGGATAAAATGCTAAACCGAACACCGGAGGGCCCAAACATTTGGCATAGCTAGGGAAACATCATAACACGGCACATGGCTCCTTGGAGGTGTGTGTGGTGGCTGCCCATTCCCTGGGTGGAATATTCTGGCAAAAACCTGGGTTTGTGTTTCGTCTCAGAGGTGGCTGCCTGTCTGCGGTTATACCACGGCTCATTGACCTGGGCGCTGAGCAGCCTTTTTTGATTCTGCAATGAAAAGAGCCATATGAATGCAACTTTCATTTACTCCCGGGTCCGCCTGCCCGTCAAGTTTGAGGGCAGATCTGCAAAGGATTCCTCTGTGCCCAGAGGAGCCACAGCCAGCAGTAGAGTCCTGCATGTAGAATGCCTTCTGACATCTCCACTGATGTCTCTCCGTCCTTTTGCAAGGCTATGTTTAGACTGGGATGTCCTATGCTTTCAGCTAACTAAGATGGTTTAGAAATACCAGTTCTTCATACTATTCAATCTTGAAAATAATGGTTCACAAGCATGTTTAAATATGTCAATATTTATTTGCTTTTAGCTTATGAATAACCATAAAGCCTATTGGTTTTCTTTTAAACAAATGAGTTTAACAATTTTTTTTTGTTTGTTTCTAGAGCACCAGCATTTCTCTGAGGGAGAGAAAAAAATATGCTATGCCAAATAACCTTAGCTTAATGATAGTATATTTAAAACTGTACAATGTCTAAATTACCAAATAAGTATTGGATCAGAAACACAGTTGGTGAAAGGTAAAATCTGATGACTTTTAAAAGCTAATTACATTAAAATAAATTATACTGATTTATTTCTACACAGTAAGATAATTGAACCCTTCACGATGGATATCTTTTTAAGGAGTAGTAAAGTTTCAAGGAAATGCATTTCCTGACATGGAAAAGTAGAGTGGAGAGTGTTGTGTGCAAAAACTCTTTGAGAAAGGCATCAGGAGATTCCATTTGAACTAAAATATGTAATTACCAAATGGAAAATACTGGAACCAGTTGTCACAGCAATCGCCTATTGTCTGTGAAAAGGCAGGGGCTCCTGGCACAAGGAGTCCGCATTTGTGTTTGTGTGTGTGTGTGTGTGTGTGTGTGTGTGTGTGTGAGTGTGTATGTGCACACACAGGAAAACGTAAGGGTTGGAGAATGTGCCAGAAGCAGAACTTCTGACACCCCGTCTCAGGCTGAGTGCCCCTTGCCACACCTCACACTTGAGAGAGGCGTGCTGCTTGCAGAGACAGCTGGGGTGGGTCAATTTTAATCTGTTGGGAAAGAGCTATTTTGATCGTCACCATGACAGTGGATGTGTCCTGAGTACTTACTATGCACCGAGCATTTTACAAGCACTGTTTCATCCAGTCCTCACACATTCCTATCAGGAAGATATTATCATCTTCTTTTCTCAGGGGCTTAGAGACATTAAAGGACTCGTCAAAGTTACACAGCTGGGAAAGGGCTGAACTGGGATTTCATGAAAGATTTTGTGAGACTCTGGTCCTAAGCAGTCTTGCTTCTGGGCCGTGAGGTCCAATTAGCAATAATGATAACTCATGTGCTCCTTACCCCAGCCCTCTGGGTTAGACATTACTATCAGCTCCATTTAACAGATAAGGTTGTCGAGACAGGAAGCTTAGGGAACAGATCCAACCGTACACAGCTGGCATGTGGTAGCTCTGGAATGGGACCATGAGTATTCCGCACTCTCCCCCAACCATGCCATACACCTCTACACCATACAGCCACCCAGTGACTCGCTTCCCTTCTCTGCACCATTCTGGGGCAGCTCTAGCAGCACCAGGGCACGAAATCCATGCTGCAGACTTCCACTCTGACAGGCACTCCACCATCAGGGGCAGGGTGGCTCCCTCAAGCTGCTCCTCAGTTGCATACACTGGCCACAAGAGCCAGGTGAGATCTTGCAGATGCAGGTGGGAATAAGAACAGACCATCTGGTCTCTCGATGTTACAGGACAGAGGAGGAAGAGTTAGCTGTAAACACAGCAAATAAAGGATTGAGCCATGATGAATGAAGGAGAGAAACGGGAAAAACAGTATTTTAACTGTTCATTTGGATATACAAAATGTCCTTCCATTAAAAAAAAATTTGCTAAATGTGTTAGAACTCTTTGGGTTGTAAGTGACAGAAATCCAACTCAAAATAGCCTAAATATGAAAAGGGAATTTCTCAGTTCACTCAACTCAAAACCCAGCAGTGTTACTGACTCAAAGCTGATTTTGGTTTCCTCTGCCCTCCCTGTGTCCATTCTGTTTCCTACCCAGGCCCATGGCTCTGTTCTCTCCTACTCTAGACAGGCTACCTCCTGTGGCCAGGTAAGACGGCCCAGCTTAACAGTCCTAGTAGAAAGCACACCTCTCTTCAAATTATTGTGTATCTATTCCCCAAAGAGGGGAGGGAGAGTCCTTGCTTGGGTCATGTGATCATCTTGAACCAATCACTGTGTCCAGAGGAAGTGGTCCTATGATTGGCCAAGCGTAGGTCATGTGTCTAGCCCTGACCAGTCACTGTGTCTGCCCTGGGTCACGTACCTTCTTTTTGGAGGGAGATGAGAGTCCCCTCATTGATAGACCAGCGGGACCACATAGACTAGGGGAGTTTCCCGGAAAGAAAGGGGTGTCGGGCAGACCCAAAGAACATGACCACAGCTCTTGAGGTTTCCAACTTCAGGAATTTATTAGGGAAATTATTTCTGATGTAGCCACCTGTGCCTGGGGCAAGTCAATGCAGAAAAGTAACAACGATTTCAGGAAGCCTTTGTAACCACTCTCCGCAGCACATATGAAAATTCTAACCATCTAAGCCTTCAACTCTAAGGTAAAGCCCTTTCAAGACTGTTAGGAATTTTAAAATGAATCCCAAAAGGGAAAGAGTAAAAGCTTGTCTGGCTGGTCTTTGCAGGTAAAATGACATACAACTGAAATGGAAAAGCCAGAAGTCTTTCTCACCGTGATTGGCTCAGGTAGGTCTCCAGGGCCTGTTCACCCTGGGGCTTCTCCCCCAAGTCTCAGCCCCACAGCACGCCCCAGGTCGCAGCCAGGGCCCACCTGTGCCTCTGGGACCGAGTGAAGGACTTTTGCTCTCAGGGCTCTCCTCTGGCTCTCACAAGCACTATATTCACATCTTTTTATCCCGTTTTCCAAAAAAGGCAGCAGACTCTCCTCCCCCACAAAGCAAATAGAAAACAGCACATTCTAGGAAGGCCCTCCCTGACCAATGTTTGTGCCCATGTCATTACTAAATATTCCCGCTTCCAACGGCTGCCCACGTCTCCTTAATGACTGCTCTATTTCAGCCGGCCCTCCATAAATCCTTCCGGGCGCTCTCCTCGAAACAGGCCTCCTCTCACGCCGGGGAGGGCCTCCTTGCCAGCCGTGTAAACACGCACCAGCTCCAGGGACGCTCTGACGTGCCCAGCCTGGCCTGGGCATCTACGATCCTCGCAGCAGCCGGTGGAGAGCGGGGCTGCCTTCTGCCCAGGGCTTAGAGAGGATCAGGTCCCCGAGGCCTCGGACAGGGTTGTACTGAGACATTTATGGGGCTGAGAAAGGCCTCAGGCAAAACTTGGCGAAAGGAGCGTCCTGAGACAATTCCGAGAGTATGTATGTTTCTGTCTCTGTCTCTTTCCCTCCTCTACCCTATTTCCAAGCAAATAGTGGGGCCTTTTGTAATTCTTTATCTGGGGGATTTTTGCCCCCACTGAAAGCTCAAAGTGTGTGTGTGTCCAGGGCAAGGGGATCCCGTCTTAAAAAACTCCCCGCTCACTGCACAGTTCTGCTGGAGGTCCCAAAGCAGGACGGGGAGAGAGGGGACTATCATGAGGGTGAGAAAAGGCGCCTGCTGGTTCTCAAGGAAACTGGATGCCCCCTGCTGAGAGTCCCAGACTGGATAATGCAGCCCGCAGGGACATCGCAGCTTGACTGATGCCATCATGATGCTGCCATAATAGCCAGGAGGGTAGTGGCCCCTGCCAAGCCCCTGGGGCCCCGGTGGGCCTCTCTGATCTTTTAAAGACAATAGGAGGGAGCCCTGCTTCTGAGTCAGGTGAAATGTCCCTCAAGTCCACTGGCTAGAGGTTCAGAGTCATCTGTAAGTTTATTTGAAGATGTGGGAGGCAGCATATCGGTCCCTCCAAAGATGTTCTCATCCTAATCCCCGGAACCTATGAACACACTACGTTACACGGTGAAAGGAAATTAAGGTTGTAGGTGGAATTAAGGTTGCCAATGAGCCGACCTTGAGGTAGGGAGACTCTCTGGGATCATCCTGGTGGGCTCAGTGTGAACACAAGGGTGGAAGAAGCCGTCTGAAGGAGGCAATCTAGAGATCTGGAGATGCTCTGTTGCTGGCTCTGAAGATGCCTGTAGCTTCTAGAAACTGGAGAAGGCAGATAGGGATCCTCTCTTAGAGCCTTCCAAAAGAACAGCTCCACGGTGTTGGAACTGTAAGATAATAAATCTGTGCTTTAAACCACTGAGTTTATGGCAACTTGTTACAGCAACCATAGAAAATGGGTGCCGTACAAAGACAATAAATGAAATCGATACTTCTTACACACTTGCCCCCTTCCTCTCCATAGCTTCTCCCCTCCCTTCTGTTTCCTTGGGACTCTCCATTTTGCCCACGTCTCAGTAGCTCCACTAACATTCAGTTCCATGTAGCCAATCCCACAAGCATTCCCTGTGTGCCATTCCCCACTGTGCAGTGGGGCTGGAAACAAGATTATGGCATGGCCCCTTTCCTTGGGAGCAGTGAGCTCGGGAGAGAGACAGACACACATGTGACTAATTCAGGCACCAGGCAGGCTGTGGCAAGTGTGGTTCCAGAAGTATGAACCGAGTGCTCTGAGTGTAGTGGGAAGAATGAGATACATATCAGCCGGGAGAATCTGAATTACTCATCTCATTTGAGAACAAAATCAAAGGCAGGATTGAACTTAAACTGGGGTGAGAACTGCCTGGCACACATACTTGAGTCATGTATACCTTACCCGTGGCAGACATCACTAATCAATCACTAATTCATTTTTCTCTGCAGAACTCAGACTGCCTTAGAAATTTTCTTAATTAAGTGCTCATCAGCACTTGGCACTGTGGTAAACACCTATTTGCCACATCTGTGTTTGAGGTATTTATTACACTGAGATGGTGTCAGGCAAATCATGTAGAAAAGAAATGTTTGAACTTCAGTCACTCCTTTTCTTCTTTGTTGTTGTCTAGAGGTGCCCCATTTGGGTTATCTGTACCTTCCAGTTATCTCAGATCCTCCCAGGAACTAAGGTTCCTATTCCTAAAACATCTCTGGCTTGTATTGCAGTCCCGCTGGGCAAGACAATAGAGAATGTTCCTCCCAGGGCAATAATGAAAGAATGTGACAGCCTCTAGACCTCGAGGACAATAGAAGTTGGTGTCAGGTGTAAGCAAGAAGGTTTAGGAACTAAATTTTTAAAAGATGAGCTTCCAAAAGTGATTGTCCTTGATACCCAGGTATGCCCTAGGGCAATGGCAAAGTGGCTTTGGGCAGCAGCCAGAGGGAATGTGATCCAGCATCCTAAACATTCCACAAAGATGGAATGGGTGGTCAGGGAGGTGGACCCTGGATGCTGGCATGGCCCTGCCTGGACTACCTATCTTTAATATTTTAACAGTAAATTCATATGTTCTTTCTTTTAAAAAATCCAAGCAGCAGAAAGACATACAATTAAGTTTCCTTTTCCTCTAACATCATTCCAACTCCCCAAAGATAACCTTTAAGTTTTAAAGAAATCCTCCTAGAAAATATATGCACAGAATATATATGTGAATACGTTAGGTGCCTCTCCTCCTCTTGCCTCCCACCATAAACACAAATGGGATCCTGACCATGCTGAACACACTGCTCTGAACTGTCCTCACTTTCACCAGCTAATCAGTCCATGACGGCACATATGGCAGCAAGACTGGGTGCTAGAGCCAGACCTCTTGGGGTGAAATCCTGGCTGGGCACTTACTACTTGAGTGAGCTTTGGCAAGTTCCTTAACTTCTCCATGCCCTCTACATATGGGGAGATATCTCCAGAAACATTAGGGAAAATACATTTTCCTTTACAGAAGTCTTATTGTTGGCCAATGTAGTATGGTGTATCTGTTCATATAATACACACACACTCACGCACACATATATATTTAAATCTATGCTATCTGGTGTGTATAACTATCTCAGTTTGGTCCAGGTTCAAAAGCGATGCCACAGTCACTGTGGTTCAATGGCTCCTCTCGAGGTCCTCCCTCCCAAGGCTGGATCACTGACTCCAACAGCCACCATCTCTAGTGCCCAGGAGAAATTCCCCTCATGGGCAAACTCAGCTACTGCCGCTGTCCCCCAGGACTTAGCTCAAAGAGCTCCCGACTCCTAAGCATCCCTAACCCCGCTTCAGTTGGGTGCTGCTGGTCCATCGGCACACCTGTATTATGTCACTGACACTCCTGTTACAATCCTTTTCCTATATGTCCGCCTTCTCTACTAGGAGGCAGGAACTCTGGCTTGTTTATCTTTTTGATCCCGGTGAAAGGGCTCAGTGTTTGAAACAGGATGCACGTTCTGGGAGAGTTGAATGAATGAATAAATAAATAAAGTCTAGACATCGCAGACTTAACATGTTCAAAACAGAACTCTGGACTCCCCACACTCTCCTTCCCACCCTGGTAAACAGCACCCCACCATCCATTCGGCCAAGCCAAGAACCTTGGTGCCATGTTTGATTCCTTTCTTCCCTCACACCCCACATCATTGCAGCCCAGGGCTCCAACTCCAAAATACGCCCCAATCCCACCGCTGCCCCTCACCTGCCTCACCACCACCCAATTCAGAGCCACAGCTATCTCTCTCCTCCGTGCCGCAACAGCTTCCTAACCTGTCTCCCTGCCTCCTCTCTCATGCGGTCTGCAGTCCAGCCTTCACTCTGCAGCCAGAGTGATCTTTCTACAGAGCCAAGCGCGTCCTGCTTCTTGCCTGCTTAACGCCCTCTGTCCAGGGACTTTCCATGGCCCTTACTATAGAGCCCAAATGTCTTGCCGTGGGCTACAGGCCAGCTGATCTGAATCTTGCCCATCAATTCCCCCGTTGCGCACCAGTCTTCCCGATTCCCCAACCATTCTCTGGCAGACCCCCAAACTCCCGAAAGTGTCTTGAGCACATCAAGCCTTCTCCTCTCTCTGGAGTGGTTCTCCTGACCTCAACTGCCCCCTTCTCTTCATCTGGGACTCAGCGTAAATTCCAAAGGCCTCCCTGGTGACTCTCCCCTAGTCATTTACAAGTACTCTGTCTTACTTACTTCACTTCCTACTTTGAAATTATCCTATTTATTGTCCATTTCTTGCCCTGCCAGAATGTCAGCCCAAGAAAGCAGAGACCTTTCTTGTCTGGTTCACTCCTGTATCCCTTGTGCCTAGAACAGGGCCTGGCCCATCGCAGCTGCTCAAAAACTATTTGTGGGATGAAGGAATGCCTGACAACCTCTTTTTGCCATCTTTCCTAGAGAAGTTGTACAGTGATTTCAAAGAGTTGCAATCCCAGTGCTGCCAGCTAGAAGGAAAGCTGAATTTGAAGAACATTTGATAGGATGGTTTTTAAAGCTTTTGGTTTCTACAGTGCTTGATATCCCTTTTCCTATCTTTGCAAGGGAGGTTAAAACTGTGGAGAAGCCACTTCCAGGAATGGAAACGTGTTAGGACCATCATCTCCACCCAAAAGCCACTTTGAATCCTAATGCTTTGAGACAATTAAGAGGAACAAGTGCCTGCAAAATTCTCATTTCTAGAACAGCAGCCTTAAGCTCCATAGTATTGATGATGTTAGCAACTAATTAAGAAATCTTGATATTAGTCAAGATAGATATAATTGAAATGGAGTCAGAGGGACTCTAGACATCTGTAAAAAGCTTAAAGTCAAGATCTAAGAAAAGATGTTCCCGATGGAACAATCTTCCTGAAGAAAACCAGGAACATTCACACCGATGTGTCCTCAAAACATTCAAGAGAGTTGTGCTGCCGCTAAAAAGGAATCACCCATCTGTGTTTACATGTGGAATTATTCATAGCCCAAAAATACGGTTGTAGTATCAAGTGAGGCTGGGGCACACTTTGGGTTGGCAAATTGCTGAACTGCACTTGAAAACCTTATTCAAGGAGTGGCGATTGGAGTGAGTACCTCAGTAGTATTTGAACATGCTCTGCGGGAGAATGAGAGGACGGTCCCAAAAAGTGCTATGTCATATGGACATTTTGAGCACCTAGTATTTCAGACATAACTAAAGGCTGAGCTCTAGTGGTATAACTGTCAACGTCTGGTTGGAAACAACAAAATAAAATACCTACCTAGCTTGTTATTAAAACCCAACACACTCAGGGGTTCCCTGCCATTTTCCACCCTAATATACTCGAAGAATATCCCTTACCCTGACTCTAACAGTGGCCCACTCTGGGGGAGGGAAAGGGGAGAAGAGAACTCAACCTTTGAGGGGGTGAGGGATAGATGTGTAGCCTAAAAAGGCCTCCCAGGTAATTCCTGTATACTCTCTGATGGGATCAGGACCCCCACCCTTTTCCAGCAGAGAATCACTGCAGTCATCATTTTATGGAATTTATGCTTTAAAAAGTGAATCTGACAGAAAGCAAATCAATGATTCCCTGGAGCTTGGGGTGGCAGGGACTTGGCTGTGAATGGGCACGGTGGAACTTTCTGGGACAGTGGATGCCTTCCAATGCTGATTAATGGTGACGGTTGCACAACTCTATGTTACTAAAACTCGTCTCACTATACATTTAAAATGGGTGTATTTTATGGTATGAAAATTATACCCAACAAAGCCGCTAAAAAGTGGATCAACCCAATCTGTATGTGCAGATACAATGTCCAAACCAAGCTCACGTTCTCCACCCAACGTCTCCAGCATTCCCTGTTATCTCAAGGAATGGTGTCATATCCACCCAGATGCCTGGGTGTCTGGCATCTTTAGTCTCTCTCCACCCACATTTCACCTACACCTCTCCTACATCTGACCAGTTCTACCTCTCTAATATCTCTGAGATCTGTTCACTTCTCCCCATCCCTGACACCACTATCTCATTCAGGCTGTCACAGTCTCTCCAGAAAGGCTATGCTCACCTCCTGATGATGGCCTTGCCCTTACCTCACTGTGTTTTTTCACCCTCTACCTCGAGTATAAAATTACAGTTCCTCAGCAGGGCACAATTTACATGACCTCCCACAACCTAGCATCTGTTTATTTTCCCAGCCTTTATCTCTTGGCAAACCAAACTCTAAACCAAATTGACCTACTTATCCTTATCTATTCCCTGAAACAAGATAAGCTTCCTTTGCTCCTTTGCTCACGTCGCCTTCTCCCCACCCACAATCACCACCAGGACAGATACGGTGGGTTGCTTCCCAATAGTCCGCTTCTCCTTTAGTGACAACACTGGCTGTCACTGGCTTTTACTTGGGTATATTGCCATATGAAAGACCTCATACCTGCCTAGCAGCTATGTGGAGCAATGTGATAAAATTTGGTCAATGAGGAAAGAGTAGCATATCAGAAGGTCTCCTTAAAAGGTAAAGGCCTTTCTTTCTTTTCTTTCTTTCTTTCTTTCTTTCTTTCTTTCTTTCTTTCTTTCTTTCTTTCTTTCTTTCTTTCTTTCTTTTTCTTTCTTTCTTTCCTTCTTTCTTTCTTTCTTTCTTTTTTTCTACCTTTATGCTGCCTGGAATGAGGCTGTCACAGCAAGAGCTCTTGCAGCCATCATGGACCAAGAGGTGACCCAGGCAATGGAAGCTACACATGGCAGTGCAACAAGATAGCAGGACCTTGGACTGCTGACACCAGACAGCAATGTCCTTCCTGGACTTTGTTTATTTGTGAAAGAAATTAGCTTCTACTTTGTTTCTGCCATTATTTGTTTGGATCTTTGTTACTTGTAGACAAGTAAGATATTAATTTACATAAAGAGTGCTTTCAAGCACCAATTTGACAGATTGACCTACTCTTTCGTCCACCTAACTCTTGTTTTTTCTGTAACACCCAGCTGAGGTGCTACCTACTCTGAGAAGCCCCTCTGGCCTCCGATGCCCCTCCTCTGGCTTCTATAGCCCCTCGCCCTTCTTCCCATCATGCACTGTGATGGATCAGATCAGTTCACATTTTGCTACTATCACCAGATTCTCCACAGTAAAGGACATTCCTCACTTCCCTTTGTATGCCCAGTACTAGGTATCGGGTCCGGCATAATAGGTTCTCAGGGTGTTTGCTGGGTAAGAGAATGTGTTTAACCCCCAAGTCATCAACCCACAAGGAACAATCACACAACAACCTTGAAAGGAAACCAAGTGAGAAATTATTTCAATATTATATCAACTCTGCCTCTCTGCAGGTATCTGTAAATGACAGGTCTGGATAGATTACATACATAAATAATTGTCAGAGAAACAATCACAATTTCACTTGCTATATCAAGAAACATGAGCCAGGCTCCTAAATTTGTAAAAAGGTTGGGTAAATCAAAATCTTTCTGCCAAAGTACCTAAGGACATGCTAAAAAGTTACTGACTCAGGAGGAAAATATCAAGAAGATGAAAAGAGAAAATAAGTGACTGTTCTATGAAAACAACTTGAACAAACCCAGAATAAATGTTCAGACTAGTAAGTGTATTGATCTAAAATAGATTCCTATCTAGTTTCAGACACCACCTACCTGAAGACGCATTCGGCACGCACATCTCAGCATGCTCCACTGCATTTCTAAAACCTGGCGTGTGGTTTCATAATCCAACGAGCTTCGGGAACCAAAGTGGAAATTCAAAATCTTAAAGACCAATTCAATCTACGATGGGGAGATTAAAAATAAGGGCAATTATGAAATAAAACTGAAGGCTGAATCGGTCATGTTGGAGAGGTACAAAAACACCCAAATTAATGTGGAAAAGACACACATTCTGGGAATTAAAAGCAACAGCTCCAGACTTGCTCTGTGTATCACTGCATCGGTTTAAAAGCCACAGACATCACAGTGGTTCGTACAGTAAGAGTGATCTCACTTGGAAGGGTCCGTTGATACCGACGTGCAATCAGATTACGTGGGAAAGAAGTTTTTCTTCCTTACAGAATTTCAGCATCAACGTCAACAGCATGAGTGAATGCCTCACGCGTGGGACTAAACTGCCTTACACAAGGGACTAAACTGTGATATTTTAACGTGCCTAAACTCTGATGAAATCATGGAAGGCATCACAGCAGGGAATGAACCCCAGGGAGGCTATTAGCAATTCAGCATCTCATTGCATGTGGGAATGTGAATGCCATGTACCCGTGTACGCAAGCACCCACGATGGTGCTCGGTGCCACGTTGGCTTCTATATTTCCAATTTACCCACCCAGATTATCTGATTGCTTTCCCTCCCTCCCCCATCTCTTTCACTCCTGGGACTCTCCAAGCAGCAGGGATCTCTCAGAGGAGTTGATAAGAGAATGTGCAACAGTACGACTAGCAGCCCTGTTTGCTGAAAATACAGGGGAAGCGGGTTAGGCACTAATGCCTGTTCAGGGGCTCAGAGGGGGCAATATTAAAGTCTATACTGGAGTTGCCAAGATTCTTTAGCTCTCAGGGTGTTTGCCCTGGTAGGCAACAGTAGGAATTTACACAACACCTGCCCCTGGTCCCTGACATTTGAAAAATGCCAGTTTTAAAAACCAGGAGCGATTGAGTCAGTCAGGGTATACATTTCACCAAAATGCTAGAGTGGCATCTTGAATCTTCCTGGTTCTCAGGCTGTGATTGTTACCTCCTTCAGGCTCATAAACAACCAGAAAGTCCAACATACCTCATTATATGGACTACTTGGGAGAAAACACTTTGGAATCAGCGAAAAGCTTGACATATAAGTGCCATAGGTATATATCTTTAAACATTCCCTACCCACTAGGGCAATGAAAAAAATTAATCTATATTAGAAATCAGGGGTCCTGCTAATTAGCACCATGGCTTTGACCACTAATAATAATGGCAATAATGTGGTACATACGCAAGCCTGATCTGAATTAGGTGGCTTTCATACATTATATGTAATTTTCACAATACTGCAGCAACATAGGCTCGAATCCCATTTCACAGATTAGGAAACAGAGAATTAAATTAAGACTACACAGCTAAGCAGCAGTGGAGCTGGAGTTTGAATCCACCCAGGGAGTTACACCTGCGTCCTGCTGACCTTGCGCCCTTTGCTTCTCACCTGTTAGATGAGGTTTGGGCCTCGCCAGTCTCTGAAGTCAGCTGCTGCTATAGAATGCTTGATTTCCAAGTTCCTGGAGGGAGCCAACCTGGATTGCTAACTTGAGGTGCTCCTGAAGGGTTGTTTCATCATGCACAGGCATAGATGTTATAATTGATAATGAACATGTTTGTTGTTTGTAAATGTGTGCCTCTAAATTGCCAGAGAATCCCTGAGAGGAGGCTGGTCTTCCTCACATACTGTTCACACTATTAACTTGTTTGGCAAACCTTTTTAATGGAGGGAGAAAAAAAAAAAAAAACTGCCTCCCAGCCTCTGTCTATGCTAGTGGTTCAACAATGTCAGGATCTCTTGGTAACTTGTACAAATGCACTTTTCTGGGCCAACTGCAGAGCTACAGAGCAGAACTCTGGGCATGGGGCTCAGCACTCTGAGTTTTAACAAGGCCCCCTACCGCGGGACTTCTAATGCACACTCAACAAAGTTTGAAGATGCTGGGCTAGGCTCACTGGTGCCCAGTTTGGAGCACCTGAGTGAATGAGGCGTTTGTAAATGATTTGGAGCCAGGGCTGGCAGGCTTGGCATACATTAGTTTAATAACGGACTATCAATTCCAAATAATAGTGCATTCCTGGGTGCCATCTCCTGTGCAGGGGAGGACTGGAAAGAAAGCGGAATTCTGGTAGACTTGGGAAGGCAGAAGGGTGGGGCTTGGGTACCCGGGGGGTGGGGGAGGAGGGGAAGGAGGAGGAGTAGGAAGCCGTAGGCCTCACATCCCATCTGGTTGGAAACATCCCGCAGTGCCCGGAGCCGCAGGAGCCGGAGCCAATTACAAGTTTATATAATAGAATAAGTCTCCCCCGGCCTCCCCCTCCGCTCCACCCCTGCAGGCCCTGGGGAAGCGGGGAGGAAACGCCTTCTCTGAAATCCGGGATTGAGCTAGGATGGAGGATGCCCTTTCTGGGTTTACAACCCCGGGGCCAATCAATCCCCCGAGTGAGAAACTTCTTGGGCCCTGTTTTTTGTGTTCTAGAACCGCCCTCCCACCTCGCCCCGGCGCCTGGCGGACCTCTCGGTGCCTCCGAGAGCACCCGCTACCCCACCCCAGGTCCCGGGAGCTACGAAGGGCGGGTATCTGGGCCGGAGCGTTCACGCGGCTTCTCCGTGGCACGGTGCGAACCCGCTGGCGCTTATGTAACGACCGCCCTTCCCGGGGGCCCGCGTGGGGCACTGAGTCACCGGATCGCCGAGGGAGGGCGAGGGGGAGCACTGGGGCGGGGGAGGCCGCGGCTCGCCGCCCACGTGACCCGTCAGATGACTGGGTTCTGAGTTTGCCCGGGCTCATTTACCGTAACGCTGAAGGCTTCTCATCAGCATCACCCCTCGTCATCCCCGAGTGACATTTGATATGAGCCACAGCTCAAGACTAGGAAAGGCGGCGGGGGTGATGACGGAGGCGAGGAACTGCTGCTCAGGCCGCTCTGATTTGGGCTGGGAACGGAATTTATGCTGAGTCAAGGAAACGTACTGCGAAAAGTGCCAGGGAAGACAGGGAGTCTTAGATTCTTCTGGGCTAGGAGCAGAGTTCTGGAGAAACTGTTCACTGGGCGCCCGGCAGGTAGCAGACCGCTTCGGATCTGTGGACTGGTTTTAGAAGTTGTGGGAGGTCTGCCTGGACTCCCCTGCGGGTTTGAAGTGTCCATGGTCATGTCAACTTCCCTAGGCTAGAGTGTGGCCCAGGAACCGGCCCCGTCCCCTCACCAGGGAGGTGGTTAGAACTGCACAACCTCGGCTACACCAGCCTCCAGGACCTGAGTCCACGTGTAAAGGATGTCGCCAGGGGATGGAAGGGCACCCGAATGGGAAAGCAGGAAAGGCAGTTTACGCTCAGGAGTTTGGGAGAATGCAGAGTCGTGGTCTTCGAGCTTTTCTTAATTCAATAAAGATGTACCAATAGCCTAAATTCCAGACCCAACCCAGTGGGAATCAAACGGGGCTGAACATGATACTCCTGACTGTCTAGCCGGTGGCCATGTCCTGGCATTGCGAGCACACTCCAGCTATGCACAACTTAGTTATTTAAAAAGAAGGGAGGAAGGAAAGAAAGAAAGAAGAAAATGAAGGAAGGGAGACAAGGTGTTTATTAATAATTAAAAGGGGGGGGAGTTAACTTGTTGCTTTCACTGGCAACAGTTAACTCCATAAGCAATTTCCTCACTTAAAAGAAAAACAAATGAAGTAGAGTGGGAGGCTTTTAAAAGGAGGAGCGGAGAGCCCCCGTGAGTGGAAACCTGGCTTTATTTACCTTAGGGCCTTGTTAAGACACATTTGCCTTGAGATAAAAGGTTTTCTTTTGGGACAATCCCAAGATGACTTTGCTTGATTCAATTAAGTAAGACCTAATGAAAGAGAATCCCAGCTTCAAGATATGCATCATCTCACCAGGTGAGTTGTAAATACACTCTGACCAGGTTTAAGAGGCAAGCTCTTGAAAATTTAATCTATTTTAAAAATGCATATCCTCGCCACAAATTGCTTTGAAGAAGATCACTGAGCTGATTGCATGCTGAGATAATTATTCTGTATCACCACTTAGGGAACAAGATTTTTTGATAAATACTACAGTGTCAGTCTTTGCTAATGACTTGGGAGGGGAAGGAGAGAATCCAATACCCGCTGAGGCTGTTTTAGTCTCCTGCTTCCTTTCCCTGAACTCAGGCTGCGGGAAGCTGGCGGAGTCTTGCTTTATGAACTTTGAACCCTATTGAGTACCTCTGCTCACCTGCCAAATCCCTAGTCTCTGTGGTGTGCAATTGGTATTATAGGAGGACATGAAACCAAAGTCTTCACCCTCTTGACGCTGAGACCAGGCTTGTGGACACTGAGCAGTGCCCTGCTTGTGCTGCACCCTCTTCCCCTCCTGTGGAGTCCATCAGTGAGTGAACCTATGCTCGTGCGCTGGTGGGTGCTGATGAGGGGACAGCCCCAGCCTGTCTCTCCATTTTGGATAATATAGCAGTTCAGGGCTCAGAGGAACAGGTGTGCCACCCCTCCTCACATCCTGCCCTTGGCAGCATGGCTGATTTCTCACAGTGCTTTGAGTGGAGCCTGGATGTAACCTCAGAATCATTCTTAGCACTGCATTACTAATCCCTTTGTACCTTCGCTCTTTTTTTTTTCTGAGACGGGATCTCATTCTGTTGCCCAGGCTAGAGTACAGTGGAGCAGTCATAGCTCACTGCAGCCTTAAACTCCTGGACTCTAGTGATCCTCCTGCCTCAGCCTCCTGAGGCGTTAGGAATACAAGCATGTACCAGTGCACCCAGCTAATTAAAAAAATATTTTTTTTTTTGGAGAGACAGGGTCTTGCTGTGTTGCTCAGACGGGTCTTGAATGCCTGGCCTCAAGCCATCCTCCTTTGGCCTCCCAAAGTGCTGGGATTTATAGGTGTGAGCCACCAGGCCTTGCCCCATACCTTCATTCTTGCAATGATACTTAATAGATACTTATTAGGAACCTATTATATGTCAAGCACTGATCCGATACAGAAAGAGAGAGAGAGAGAAAGAAATGTAGAAGGATAGATGGTGAACTAAAACAATGCTGTATGCTATAAAATAAAAGAAACAGGGCAATGGTTAGTGATTGGGTGGGGTAACTTTAGATGTGGTAGTCAGGGAGAGCCTCTTTGAAGAGGCAGACGGGTCAACTAGGCAAAAAAAATACAGCGGGAAATACAGTGGATGCAAAGGTCTTGAGGCAGGAATGGACTTAACATGGTCAAGGATCCAGCCCAGAGGAGGGACCCAATGAACTACTGTAGAAGCAGGTCCTTGGCATTTGACAAGTTGCTCCCTTGTGAATGGGCTGAAGTGAGAGCTGGACTCATAGGTGTGTAGACAGGGTCTGTAGCCATGTGTGGCTTCTCATCTTCATCCAGGCAGCATTTCTGATTTTTATAGGTGGATGTTTCATGGCGACTTCAGTTTTAATGGGAGGTGTGTGAGGAAGCAATATAGTGTAATGGCTAAGAGAATTAGAAGATTCTGGTTCAGATCACAGCTCTTCTTATTGGTTTTTTGACCATGGACAAATTATTTTACATACTCTATATCTCAGTTTTCCCCCAGAGGCAAATGGAGATAAAACTATCCATTTCACAGGGATGAAAGCAACTCACTGAATGGCTAAGTCACCAAACAATTAATTCACCAGATTTAGCAATTTGCCAAAGCCTTGCATTACAGTGCAAGTGAATATTAAAGTAACTATTTCAAACGACATGAATATTCTTCAAAAATACATATCCTTATCATATATTCAACATATATTCAAAATATTTAGAAATATAGTCCAGAACATATGTAGCTCATTAATATATTCTTCTTGAATATTACCATTTAGTTTAATGAATTAAAGAAGGGAATGTTAGAAAATAATCTCTCCCTCTACATAAATAAATTATTTTTAATGATAATCATAAGATGACATGAATAACAAATATGACCAGCAAAGAAATGCAAACACCCCCAAATTTTCTTATATTGAATATTTATTTATATAATCTTGCTAATAAAAAGAATAAACATAACATATGATAGATATTATTGTGGGAAAAAAAGGAAAAAAAACCAATCTGATTATGCAATCAGTTTTATATTTACTTAAGATTAAACACTGATCTTTTGGATAAATCTCATATAATATTATTTTATGTAAATAATTGCTCAGTAACTAATAATAAGTAAATTTTAATAAAACCAAGCTGTGTGTCAGAGGTACAGTTTGGGCAACTACCACTGTTGTAGCAATATATTTTCCTGATTTGTCTTTTAGTTTAAAACAAGCATCAATTAGAAAAAAAGAATAAATTTCAGTGTCAAATTCACTAAAATATTTCATGTATGAACTAAAATTTGCACTCATTGGCATTCTGAATTGAGTGTTAGCTTCTAATAAAACAAAGAAAAAAGTAAAATTTGCACTCATCAAATGAAATATTACACCTAGTGCTTCTCACTCTTTTTAAAACACAAAAACTCAAGTGGTTACACAGGATGAGAGAATTGATGTACATCAAGTTCTGTTTTCCTTCTCTGCAATCAATGTGCTATCAGTGTTTACTTTGATTCTACACTTTCAAGGAAAGTATATAGAGTAGCACACAGGGCTGGAAATGCCAGCTAAGTCACTCAAACTGTGGCAGTGACAAAGATCTTAAAAAGAACCCCTGTAGTAGCTGAGTTCATCTGTGGGAGACTGGCTATAATTTGGAATTTTCTGAACTAAATTCCATGTAGAATAAGAATGCTTATTAACAAGTAAGTAATAAGAATGCGGTAATTTGAAACTTATGTTCACTCAAACTCAACAGTAATCTTTGCAATTGTTTAGAACTTAGACGAAACAATGTTTGAGTAGGGGAGATGTATTTTGTCATGGACGTTATTTAAAACTGCCGGGGCACGGGGCAGAAGAGAAGATCAGCTTTTAGTTGGTTTTATTCTTGCTTTTAAATTCTCTACAGACAATGTACCCCTCCCATCACCTGGCCCTGAGTATCCTGCTACGTTTAGTGACGAGTGACACAATTACTCTTTATTATCGTGACACCTGCTATAGTAGGTATCACAGGGTCCTCTGCAGTAGTGGGGTATCCAAGTGTATCTATGAAGACTTTCTTGAGGAAGGCATTTTTAAAAATGTTATAATATGATTTATATACCATAGCATTCACCTTTAAGAGTGTACAGTTAAGTGGTTTTTAGTACTTCCACAGAGTTTTATAACCATCACTACTATCTAATTTCAGAACATTTTCATCATCCCAAAAAGAAATCCCATGCCCATGAGCAGTCATTCTTCAGGCCCCACCGCCCCGCCCCGGCGACCACTGATGCGCTTTATGTGAAGAGAGGCTCTTGAGCCGAGACCTCAGGCATAAGCAGAAGTTGACCTGTCAGCTAGTGAGAGGAAGGCAGGCGAGGTGTGGACAGCATTTAGCAGAGGGAAGGGGCAGGCAAGGAATTCACAGGAGACCCATGCAGCCAGACTACGGAATATGAGGGTTCTCCTAATAGCAAGGGGCCCTGAGGTCCGACACAGAACCTTCTACACAATGCATGCTCAGGAAACACTGAGTGAACTAACTACCAAGTATGTCTTTCATACCGTTTTAAAACATCATAAAGGATTGCTTTATTTTAAATATTCACAACATAACGTCAGAAATAGGAGAGACATATATGTGTTCTCCCCCCGTCATGGTGTAATCTGACTGTCTTGTATAGAAATCTGGTTTGGACTTTTATACTATGCAAATAGCCACACTAAACTTGGAAATCCGCTGTGACTTATCTTCTCAACACCAGCTCCAAACTTGGAACTTCTGGCTGAGGTTTGACAGAATGGAGGATGGTTCCTCTGGGAAGGCTTTGGACCCTCCAGCCCCTCCCCGCCAGTTATGGGCCAGACACAGACCAAAAGCCTCTGTCCTTGCCCCATTCCTGACTCCTCTGTTCCATGTGCCCCATAACTACTTTTACTAGTTTGCTGTGTATTCTTCTCGTGTTGTTTATGCAAAAACATGCCAATACGAATACACACTTTCATTTCTCCCCTTAAGTTCAGAAAAGATAGCACACTGTCCAAAAACTTGCTTTCCCCATTTATTATACTATGGAGAATTTTCCATTTTAGGATATAAAGAGCACTTCATTCATTTTTTTAAACACTTGCATGATTTTTCATGGTTTATTTAACCTCTCTCGTATTGATGGGCACGAGGTGTTTGCAATTTTCCCCCTTACGATAATGTTGATAAATGATGTTGGACAATGATGAATCTTGTTCGTGCATAATTCTGTCCATGTGCAGTGATGGCTACATTCCCAGAAGTGGGATCGCTGGGCAAAGGTAGTCATTAGCCATTTTGATAGACGTTTAAGTGCCAGGTTGCGCTCAGTAAGACTTGAACCATTTTGCATTTCCATGAGCTATGTCTGTTCACAGACTCACCAGTAGATTGTATTCTCAAACTTCTGGATTTTTCCAAACTGATGGGGGGAAAGCGGCATCTCAGTGTAGTTTTAATTTGCATTTCCTTCATCAAATGTCTTTTATAAATTTAAGAGCCATTTGTGTTTTTGGTAAACTCTCTATTCCAACCTTTTGCCCATTTTCTATTGGATTATTGGTTTTCCATATTCTCAGTTTCTAGGAGCTCTTTATATATTGGGGAGGTATGAGCTGCAAATATTTTTTCTCATTTACTTGTCTTTTGACTTTGATATGGTATTTTTCCCTCTCTAGAAGCTCTTTAAAATATTCATAATCAAATTTATGTATGTTTATTGCTTTGGGATCTTTAAGTTACAGGCAGATCTTTCCACACCAAGGTTACAAACAAATGTCCATGTTTTCTCCTTACACTGTTATAATTTCATTTTTCACATTTAAATTTTGATGCATTTGGAGTTTATCCTCTAAAGCAGGGAAAAAGGATAGGTGTCTGTTTCTGGATTGTGTTACATTCCTACAGGTCTTCATTGATTCATTCAGCCCTCAGCTGCAGCCGTCTACACACTGGGCTCTTCGTTTGCTCTCTCAATGCTTTTTTCCCTAACCAAATCCATTCCTGGAGCCAGGTCTACACCAGTTCTCCCCTGCCCCTGTCTTTCCATACGTCATATTGCAGGATATCTGCAAAGCTGGTGGAGATAGACATCGTCCCTGCTGGGCTCCTGGTATCCCCTGCATCACCCTCTCAGCCTTGAGACAAGACGATGGTCCCTGCTTTGCCACTATGTCATGTGGGTTGATTAAATTGAGCTCAGCAGACAGCGTGTGTGGTGGGATTGAAGGACTAACACAGCGTAGGAACAGCATTTGTAGGCT
The DNA here is from genome assembly GCA_963574885.1 of Lepilemur ruficaudatus. Taxonomy (NCBI): domain Eukaryota; kingdom Metazoa; phylum Chordata; class Mammalia; order Primates; family Lepilemuridae; genus Lepilemur; species Lepilemur ruficaudatus. Next base: position 2,696 of record CAUYRT010018498.1, on the reverse strand, counting down.
GTTGGAATTGAAGCCCAGGGCAGAGAGGAAACTGCAAATTGATTTCTAGCATCCACCCCTCGCTGGTCACATTTGGGAAGGTAGGTGACACAGCATTACACTGGGAAGGCATCAGACCTTTCCTCTATTAGGGAGCTAGACCTGGGGAGAGAGAAGAAAGGGAGCCTCGAGTTTGGCTTCCATTACAGTCATCCTCTTCACGTCCTGCTGGACCCCCACACGCCAACGCGCACGCGCGCGCGCACACACACACACACACACACACAACGGGCAAAGCAGAGCAAAGATGCTCCTGGGAAGCTGGGATGGGGACTCCCAATATCCCCTCTAAATCACCAGCAAGACTAGCACAAAGACCTTCACCCTTCTCCAACCAGAGCAACAATGAAACAAATGATAGAGAATGTAATTTGAAAACCTTAAATGGCAAAGTATATGAAAAGAGAATTATTATGAGCTCCCTATGGCAACATAAATCTTTTATAGCTGTGTTCTTTCAACAACCACTCTTCCTTTTCTCTTTTTAGACATTCACTTGGGTCTCTAGACATACTGACACCCCGGGGATGGTGACAGCTGAGAAACCAGGCAAGGAGAACTTGATTACAGACTTTCTTTGGGTTTTCTTTGGTCTGTTGTGCACAGTCATTGGCTCGACAAACATATTTCCATAAGCCCTTGCAGGCAGGTCCTGTGCCTCTCCACCCCCCCCCCCACAGCACTCATACTTGGGAAGGGATTTATGAATCATTCCTTTGATTGATCTATTGATGACAGCTCATTTTGGGCAGGCGTTTTCTTCAATCAGGAGGAATCCCATCACTAATCCCCTTTAAGAGAATCCATGTGGTCTGTTAGTTGCTGACTTAGTTCTGAAACTTGTGCTCAGAAACATGTCCTGAGCCTGCAGCTATAAATTAGCTCATGTTCTGGCACATTCTCAGACGTCTGTGACATCACCTCCACCTGACAGCTCTGCCTTCTCTTTGGAGATCTTGCCACATTTCTCCACCTCTCCTTAAATCCTGTTTTCAGAATTGTAGGATGCTCAAGTTCTTCCCGGGAGTGGTTGGCTCAGAGAGCTGGGGCTGTCTCCCAAATCTGAGTGGCCTGACGGGGCAGGGATGAACCGGCCCCAGGAACGTGGGACAGGTGCTTTGCTCTCACCTATGGAGACCTGTTGGTCTGCATCAGTGAAGACATCGTAATCATCACTTGCAGTTTTAGTTTCCTGAATGGCTGGGACATGCCAAGTCCTACTGGCCCTGTGCTCACAGGTAGCTCTGCACATCTGGGAAATGGGGCAATGCCGGAAGGCCGGGTGGGGCAGCTGCACGGCTATCTGTTGCCTTTTGCAGGGAAGAGGATAAAATAGCTGACATCTGTTTAGGGCGTGGGAATCCCATTACACTGGAAGCCTCAGATAAAGTAAACCAAAACATTTCATTAAAATTCATTTCCTTTTCTCACATCTTACTGAAAACAGAGAAATATTTCAACTTTGGCATAGCCACTGAATTATTCATCTGAAAATTAAAAACAAAAAACAAAACTTTGATGCCACGCAGACTGGATTCCTGTCCTTTGCTCCTTGACATCCCTTCCCCTGAAGTGACGCTGGGGCCTGCTACGCCACGTGGCCAGGGCCCAGGGGAGCGTGTTCCCTCTCGTCCTCTTGCAGGAGCAGCCTGAATGCCAAGTGTCGCTCCCAGGACCCAAGACCACATGTTCCCCTGAACTCTGACCTGTAGAATGTGGAGAGCTCTGGGAAGCCCAGGTGGGCACACCAGGGAGGTGGAGGCACCAGCCCAGGGAGAAGGGCACCTCACTGCTCCCTGAAGCAAGAGCCAGCCAGGAGGGAAGCCCGTGACCTGCCCCACGTCCTACTGCCAGGTTACAGCTTTTGGGCAGTCCTCCTGTGGCCGCCTCTGCCCTCCCTCCTCCCTGGAGGCTGACACTGAAAGAGGCCAGGGCATGGCCTTCCCTTGTTCTTGCTCACACCCTCAGTAGCCAGGGAGTGGGCCACTAGGGACTGCAGACTGTCCTCTGGATGCCCTGTTTGGGTTATTCATTTGGGACTTCTCTTCCATTTTAAGGCCACCTTGATGATCATTTTAACCAGATGGTACTCGTTTAACAGGTTGAGAGGAGACTCTCTTCCTCCACGGTGTGGCCTTTGGGGTCGCCGCCCTCTCCAAACCTGGCTGCTCCATCAGGTGTGGTCCTTCCTCACATCTTCCTTGATCCCCTTAGCGCCCCTCCTTCTATTGCCCCCTCTGGGAGCAGGGACTTCCTTCATGAGCCCCGTGTCTGTGGTGACCATAATATTTTCTTAACCCAAAGCAAACCGTGTGGGTGTGAGACTTCTTGGCATGGGAAATTTTGGCTGGCCTGTGAAGCCTTGGGCACGTGGCAGTTGTACCTCTGCTCGGGTGGCTCGGGAGCTTTCCAGTGATGGGACTTCCCTTTTGTTTCTTTGTGATTTTTGTACTTTTAGTTGTTTTGAGACAGAGTCTCATTCTGTCACCCTGGGTAGAGTGCAGTGGCATCATCCTAGCTCACTGCAGCCTCAAACTCCTGGGCTCAAGGGATCCTCCTGCCTCAACCTCCCAAGTAGGTGGGACTACAGGTGCATGCCAAGATGCCTGGCTAATTTTTCTATTTTTAGTAGACACAGGGTCTCACTCTTGCTCAGG
>CAUYRT010018496.1:0-25566 GCA_963574885.1 Lepilemur ruficaudatus | reverse complement strand
AAAAAAAAAAAAAAAAAGTAACAATCACTGATCTTAAAACAAATTTAGGAGAACCAGGGCAGAGGTAAGGGATCCCAAAGGAGGGCAGAGATGCTTCCTTCTTGGTCCTCAATCATCTTGAGGGAAACCTCCAGGAGGTTGCCAGCTGGGGTCCCACGGAAGAAGTGGGGAAGGGGAGGTTAATCTCACATGAGGGCCTTCCTTCTCCATCGTTTCAGGAAGCCCTGGGCCCGAGGCTGTGATGGTTGTCACTGTGCTCTCCTTGCTAGAGGAGCACTGAAAGCACTGGAAAATGAAGTTTCTCACAGGGGGTTTAGAGAATCCCAAAGGCTCCCAGAACTTTGGAATCAAACAAACCTGGGCATTAACTTCAGCTCATTCACTTATTGGCAATGTGACTTGAGCATATTTCTTAATCTCTCTGAGCCTCTGTTTTCTCCTCTGTGAAATGGGGCTCATAATGTCTACTTACCAGGCTGTTGTGGGGTCAATGAGAACACCTTTGAAAGGCACTTTAGAGGCCCCTACACCGGAGCTTTCCAACAAGAGTATGGGGAGGAGTTGCCACTGGTAAAGTCTGCTTGCCATGCCCAAGGGGTATGTTTCTGGAAGACCTTAAGGGTTCCAGGTGAATCCTTGCCCTGACAGAGCTCTGCCAGCAATCAGAACTAGGGCCAGGAGAGCTGGTGAGCAAAGCAGGCTGGGCACGTTTCCATGGTGCTAGGTCAAGCAGTCTTCAGGGGCAGTGACAGGCCTACTGCCCTCTGGGGGCACTCTCTCCTCACCAGGTACATGTCCATCCCACAGACTAAGGAGTAGATGGAAAAGTGCATGAAGAGGGGAGACTGGATGAAGAACCAAGCAATGGGGAAAGGGCAAGGGAGGAGGCTGGAGGGGAAGTGAGGGCCCAGGCAGGCACAGGGTGGGGCTCGGAGAGGGGCCCAGGGCAGGAAGGCGGGAGAGAGCCTGGGAGGGAAAGCGCCAACCAGCGAGGGAGGAGGGACAGGGAGGGAGACCGGCGGCGCTGACACAGCCTCGATGTGTGGAACGGGCTGGGGTTTGGCCCACAGGTCAGGCGTCTGGCAGTATTATGGGATGGAGAGGCCTTAGGAGACAGGGAGAGTATTATGGGCTGGAACAGCCTTAGGAGACTGGGGAATATTATGGGCTGGTGAGGCCCGGCTCCAACTGGAGGCGGGAGGAAGGGGTGCGGGGCGGGAAGGGGGGTGGTGGTGGAAGAGAGTATTATGGGTTGGAGGCCTCCTGCGACCAGAGGCAAGAGTATTATGGGCTGGCAAGGCCTTCAGTGGCCAGAGGGGGGAGCAGCGGGGGATGGCACCGGCTGCATGTGACTGAGGGGGGGCCAAGTTGGGGGGGTGGTGAGTGGGGGTAGGGGAGCTTATTATGGGATAGCTCTTTGTACCTACTGCGGGGACTGCTTCTCCAGAAGATATTATGGGATGTCGTGTGTGGGAGGGGGAGTGGGGCTGGGGGGATTATTATGGGATGGTGGTGCAGAATGGGGAGGGCCTGAGGAGCTCTTCAACACCCTCACCCCTCATCCCTTACTCTCTTGCCATTCTCTCTGAGGTCAGCCTCCTCTCTCCAAGGGCCCAAGGGGAACACCTGAAATCCATCTCTCTACACACACACACACACACACACACACACACACACACACACACACACACACACACACTCACTCTCTCTCTCTCTCTCTCACACTCTTTGGGCACCTCAACCCATCCTAGGTGTCTCCCCTAACTAGCAGCCACCTCCGGGGTGCTGAGGGGAAAAGGTAGCCCCTGGGGAAGGGGGAGAAAGCCCCAAAGCAGGGTCGTGGTGGCCAGTGGGTCACACCTCCCACCTGCACAAGGTCCTCTTTTGCTCCCCAGCCCCTGTGCCACTCTCCTTCCCCTTCTCCCTCCTTTCCACAAAGTGGGGGCCCTGGATCCTCCTCCCCTCCCCCGCCCCTCCATTTCCTCTCCAGCTCCCTCCACAGCCGTAACCAGTAAAACAGGCGGCCAGCTATTATGGGATGGCTGCTCCCAGCAGCTCTGTAGGGAGGGGGCGGTCACCGCGGAATGTCTCTTGTGGGTGGCTATTATGGGATGGCCGCCTCTCTTTTTGGGGGGGTGGGGGCTCCGGAGGATTATTATGGGATGTGCCCTGCACAGCTGGGCGGGGCTGTCCTGGGTAGGTGAAGCTGGTGGGGGCGGGAGGAGGTGAGGGAAGGAGAGGAAGGAAGAGGGAGGGAAGGAGCTGAGGAGGGTGGGGTGAGCCCTGGAGCCCGACCTGAGGCCTGGCAGGAGTAACTGGCTGGAGAGGTTTCTTTGGTGACAGCTGTTTGAAGGGCCCCTGGGGCAGGCTCCAGAGAGCCAAATCTGAACCCTGGACACCTGGGTCTTTTTCCCAGCTTGTGAGCTGCAGGGTTGCTGAGTCCAGGGCCTGCAGTGCTGTGCTGGAAGTGAGAGCTCCTAGGTTCTGGTTGAGCGGCACACCAAAGGGAGTAGTGCTCCTGGGTGACCATGGTATCCAAGTCCTCCCCTCTATCTTTGCCTTCCTGGGTTTGAGCCTTGGGACCATAGCTCAGGTGGTGGTAGGGTTGTGCATGGGGAGCTCTGCTACCATGCAGTCACACCCAAAGAACAGAGGCTGGGTTGGCTCCTGAAGGACAAACACCTGGCAAATCACCCTCCAGGCCCCACATGATCTGCGTCCTGTCTAGCCATCACAATGCACTGTCCCTGTGGCTTGTCTTCCCTCTTTTGTCTTCCAAAATCCCCTTGTCTGGCACTGCAAGGGAACACTGTGGCCCCTTGGACCTCTTATGAGCAGAGTTTCTTGGGGTCTCACAGAACAAAGGTATAAGGAGAAGAATTATGGAGCTTGTGCTGAAAGCTCCACGGACAACCCACTCTGAGTCTTATTCTAGGTTCTTCTGTACCATGGGATGAAAACAGAATGGTAAGGTAACTGGCTAGAGAGGCTGCCCTCATGGGTGTATTAATTAGGAGATTATCCCACCCTTAGTCTCTGTGGGCCAATCATGCTAGTGGCTTATTTACAATTTATCTGGGAGGGTAGCATAGAGCTAGAGTAGGGGGCGGGCATAGAAGCTTAAAGACACAAAAGCAACACACAAATGCACATCCTAGCCCTCTCTGGAACTCAGGAAGAAATAGCAGGGAGAGCTAGGGGGTAAGAGAAGCAAGGGGATAAGTGGGTAGAACCTGCAGGGATAGACAGAGGGAGAGTGGTAGACAAAGAGTACTAATACACTTCATCACAGGCAAGAGGCTGTGACTCCCCCCAGTTGTAAACTCTCTTACTGGTTTATATTAAATCACTGTAGTAATGTGGTGTACATATGAGAGGAAGGGTATGGGCCAGATATATTACAGAAGGGAGTTGGAGGCCTAGAGACAGGCTGGATCCCCTAGAGAAATGGGGATAGAAGAGAGCACAATAGGTAGCCCTACATAGGAAGCAGAAATTTCCTTAGAAGGAGGTATCCCCACATTATGGTATCTGGAGAGAGCTACCTCCTCTCCTCCCATTGTAGAGCACAGATTTCATTGGAGCATTGGAGAGGCTTTGGAGAGGGTTTGGATAATGGATGGGGCCCAATCTTGATGTCAAGAGAATTTAACATGGGAGATTATGGAAGCTGTGCAGAATGGGGGAAATAGCCGGCACACTACAATGAATGCAACAAGAGGGTGGTCCAGGGAGTTGGAGTGAATGCTGGAAAAAGAAGACACAACTTCAAATGTGACAGTGGGAGCTTTTGGCAAGACCTGAGGTCTTTGATGCTGAAAACTCCAGTCCTGAGATGAGAAGAGAGTGAAATGTGGAATGGTGGTAGTTTCACAGAGTCAGGCAGGAGCTGGTGGGAAGACTTGTGTGCATCCCTGGTGCTCTGCTGGGGAGCAGAGGGATTGTAATTTCCCGAAGCAAGCTCTTGCCTCTCCTGCACTCATTCCTCCACACCAGTTCTGTAGTCCCTTGGATCCCAGAGGAGGCGAGAGTCATCTGGCCAGGCCCTTTCTCCAGGCAAGTGAGATGAGAAGGGCAATGCAGAGATGGCATGAGGTTCATTCCACTCACTTCAGGCCAGGAAGGGCCCTTCCTACCAGGAAGTTCCAGTTTCTTTTCAATCTGTTTCACTTCCATAGGTCTTGGACCTGCTTGAAAAAGGCACCTGAGAAGAAAGGAGGACATCATCTCTGGCCTGGGGGTTGGGGGCAGCAAGGCAGTGGTTGGTGCTGGAGCATTGGTTTTCCCTCAGGTCCCGAATCTCTGGGGGTCAGGAAGAGGGAAAAGTGACAAGTGTATGGGCTCAGATTTCTGAGGGGCAAAGGGTTTTAAGATCGGCTCTTCCAACTTTCTAGGGCTGGGTCCCCAGGGTGGCTGGAGGGTGGGGCAGTTAAGGGAAGGGGATGTTGTATTTTGGAGGGCTACCTTGTGGCATAATTGAATGAATGAGGCATCCCAGAATGTTGACTTGTACATGGAGAGGGGAAGATGAGGAACATTATACAACTAAGGTTTTTTTTGAGGTGGAAAATGGGGCCTCAATAAGATAAGGATAGGGGCAATTGGAGGTGTTATGAAATTTCAGGATCTGAAATGGGAAAGTGACTGAAAATATGGGACATTGAGGGTAAGCAGGATTTGTTGTTCCAGAATGAGGGTAACAATTCTGGCATGTTGTAGAGTCTCTCAAGCAGGAAGAACATGAAGATATTATAGGATTTCAGTGTTGGGAACTCTGGATGGATCCCAATGATTGCTCTCTAGTCAGAATCCCTTAGTATGTAGGGAACAGACAGGAGATTATTTTGACCATACATCTATACACATAAATCCTTTTGGAATACCTTCCAGCCTCTAGGACTCCGATGAACTCTACAGGGATATGCTTGCTCCTGAGATCTGTAGGATTTATTTTATTCTCTGTAATAGGAAATTGGGAAAATAGCACTAGGTAGTTCTCCCTTGATACCAAGACATTTTATCTGGTATCATAGTTTGTTTGGTTGTTTTTGATTCTTGAAGGGAGGCACCCATGGACTTTGCATTCTCCATGGTGCCCAACTCTGTGCCTTGCTAGGTTCTGTGTCAACGTATGTTGAATGAACATGAGTAGTGAGTGAGTGGTGAGCAGAGGGTCTCGGCTCTTAGTGTGTACACAGCAGCATCCTCAGTTCACATCATGATGGGATGTCCATCCATAAGAGTGGCCCAGGGTGTTGATGAAAGGTCTCTGACCTGGTGGTGAGGAGAGAGGACTGCTAGAATGTTGAGAAATGGTCTTTGGATGGGAGTTTGAAATTATTATGGGATGCTCTGGGGTGAATTAAACTTGATGTAAATGTTTCGTCTGTCAGCTTGGAATTTTGGTTGGTCTTCCTCAAAATTTAAGAGCTGGAGGTAAGCACTGAGAAAATACCTGGATTTTGGTGGGATTGGGTGGGGCCCTAGGTTGGCTCTCAGAACCTGAGTGTCTGGAAATGTTGGCCTGAGGGAGGCTAGGGTCCTAGATATTAATAGGCTTTTTGTGGGTACATTGCTTTGGCCCAGAAAGGGATTAAGGCGTGTGTAAGTAGGAGTGGGGACAGGGTAGTATGGGTAGCCTGCCTGGTCCTCTCTGCTCTGGGTGTTAGAATAGATTGACAGTATCTAGAGATGGAGGAGGTATGAATATGAATATTATGGGATGCCTAGCTGGAAGGGTGTAGGGGTAGAGGAGTGGAGATGAAGCATTATGGGATGTGACACTGTGTTGTGCTGGGAGCATTATGATATGTCTGGTTGACCAAGGCTCCTTGTAATTATTATGGGATGTCAGGGTGTGAGGGGGGAGTAAAATTATTATGGGATATCTTTCCAGTGTTAGGGGAGAGGAGGTTCGATGTCCATCTGTGGGGTGACAGTAGGGCTGTTGATTATGGGATATCTCTTTGATAGGGGAAGTTATTATGGGCCCCGGAGCTAGGAGAGTGTGAAGGCTGGGGGTGATGTTGCGAGCATCTAGACCCCAGCCTGCAGGGACTGAGGGCAGCTCCAGGGGCTGGTTATTATGGGATGTCAGTATAGAAAGTGGGAGACTGATTATTACGGGATATGTGTGGGAGGAGGCCGAATGTCCGTTGTTGTAGTATGTGGGGGGGGGGAGTGAGTTTCTGACTATTATGGGATATCAAACTGGGGGTGGATGAAGGGTGGTTATTATGGGATGTCTGTGGGGGGGTGGGGATGAGTATTATGGGATATGAGGCTGAAGAGCTGGGAGGGGTGCTTATTATGGGATGGCCATGGGGAGGGAGGGTTGAATTATTATGGGATGTTAGCTGTAGGGCCAAGAGTGAAGAAGTTGGCAAAGGATGGCTATTATGGGATGTCTAAGAGTGTCAGATGCAAAAGGTCTGCAACATTATGAGATGTCAGCAGTCCCCTAGCATGTATGTGTATGAAATGTGTGTGGGGGGGGCCGAGGTGTGTATGTGTGTGTGTGTGTGTGTGGGGGGGTGTCCGTGTGTATTATGGGATGGCCAGGAGGTGGGCGGTTGCCCGGGTGACACGCGCGCGCGCGCTCGAAGGGGGCGTGGCCAATGGTTGCCTGAGCGACGAGGGGGCGGGGGTTGCCCGGGAGACCTAGGGAGGAGGGTGGCGGTAGTGGAGGGGGGGGTTGGAGTTGGTTGAGGTTATTATGGGCTGTCCGTTGGGGGGCGGGGCCTGTGCGGTGGGATTTCCCGGCCGGTGTTTCGGGCCCTTTAAGAGGCGACGCCGGAGCCGGAGCCGGAGCCATTTTCCCCCCTTCGGCCGTGGCGAGGAAGAGCCGGAGCGGGAGTGACACCGGGCCGGACCCAGCACGACCTGCGGCGGCTCTGGGGTGAGGAGAGTGCGGGGTTCCCAAAGAGACGCCCCTCACTGCCCGACAAGCCCCGAGGGTCATCCCTTCGCCCGCCCTTTCCTCAGAAGTCCCTGGACCGGCGGACCGCCCCCTGCCCGGAGGAGCCGACCCTTCCTTTCCCTCCCCTGCAGGGTGCCCGGCCTCCCCCTTCGCTCTCCCACCCTAACCCTGCCCGACTCTTGCCCCCGGCGACTCCCACCCCGGGCTTAGTCTCCACAATGCCCGGCGCCCGCCCCCTCGCTCTTTGCTCACTTGCCCCCCGGGACACGTGGCCCGGCCCCCTTCCCAGTGGGAGCTCTCTTGTCCCCCCACGTCCCTGCCTCCAGCCCCCTGCAGCGCTCGAGCCTCCACGCCCCCTCGTCTCCGCGGATCCTGAGGAGAACCTGAGTTGTCCCAGAGGACAGCCTTTGGAGAGCTGCCCTGTCTGGGGACTGGCCCCTCCCCGGGCGCAGGGAGGCGCCCCCCCCACCCCCAAGTGACCTTGTGTCCCCGAGCGCCTCGCTGCCTGCCGCCTCCCCTGGCCCCCCCCCCGCTCCGCGGCCACTCGGACCCCCCCTCCCCCGTCACACTCCGCTCTGACCAGGCCGGCTTCCCCCCTCCCTATGCTTGCACCAGCCTGCCCTCGGGGGCGTCGCTCCCTCTTCGTGGGGGCGCCTGTTGGGGAGCCGGCTTCCGGGCTGCCCCCGAGGAGTGTGGAACTAAGTTCAGCCTGAGCGGTTCGGGTGCCCTGCTAGGGTGGCTGGGGTGGGGGGCGGAAAGAGCGGGTGGGTGTGGGGGAGGGGGACAGTGCGCGTCACTGACTGTTCTCCCTTTCTCTCCCCCCTCCCCCGCACAGTGACTCGGGCCAGTGTAGAGGGCCCCAGGCCGCCGGCAGGAGCAGCTGGGCCAATTCCCTGGCCAGGAGCGGAAGGGGATGGCGTCGGGCCTGGGCTCCCCGTCCCCCTGCTCAGCGGGCAGTGATGAGGAGGATATGGATGCACTTTTGAACAACAGCCTGCCCCCACCCCACCCAGGTAACATATTCTTTCCAAGGGCTCAGGGCAGGAAGGAGGCATTTGGTCCCTTCCGAGTTCCTGGTGAGGTAGGGTTGTGTGGCTCCTCTCTCTGGGCAGAGCCTGAAGTGGAGGGCATCCGAAGGGAGTGGTTCCCTTCTGCGGAGCTCTTGTGTGAGGGGGGTGGAAGCCATGTGCCTCCTGGGCACCGCGGATGGAGATGCAAGCTTGCTGCACTCCTGTGTCTTGAGGAATTCTATGCAGTTCCCGGTTGAGGGAGCTCTCTGGGCTGGCAAGCATTACCTGGTGTGGGTCCTTGGAGGAATGCAGGTAGCTGGGACCCCTGGAGGCTATCTGGTGGTGGTGGTGGAGGGGGGAGTATTGGGGATTTCTGTTTGTGGAGACCAGCTGGGCATCTGTGCTGGTAGAATCCTGAGGTTGCTGCTGTGGAAAGGAAAGAGGGAGTGCTGGTTACCCTTTATCTGATTATTTTTAGCTTCTGATCAGTTACCGGTTTTCTGTGCTGTTTCAACTGTGTGAAGTTTGAATCGCGCTCCTCAGCAGGATCTGGAGCGCTTTTAGCCAGGGTTGTTGCTGGAATGTTTTGAGTGGGGAAATGATGGGGGTTAGGGGAGGATGTAATAGCCTAGTAGGGAGGGGCAAAAGAAGGGAGGGCACCCCGCTTCCCCTAGCCGGTGGACATAATCCTGGCTTTTTTCCTAGAGGTTTCTGCCCCTGTGAGATAGCCTGACGTTTGCGCTGGCAGTGTGAAGTGTTTGTGTAGGTGTGTTAGGGGTTGTGCTCTCTGTGTTTTGGGGTGGCTCCATGAACTGGCCAAACCCGTATGGCTATAACCACTCTGCCTGATTGGAGTAGCCCTTGTCTATTCTCAAATGATGATTGATGTCATGCTCCTAAGTGGATGTCTCTCTCTTGTCTGTCTTTCCTTCTTCAGAGCTCCTAGCTAAATTGCCTATTTGTTTCCTTGACCTTCTTTTTTTCTAGCTTCATTTTTTTCCTACATGCCCTTTCTTCATCTGTTATGCTTCCACTTATCTTCTCATTCTGGAGCCTGCTGATCCTGTTTTTGTTTTCCATCCAACATGTTTTACTTCTGCCTTTTCTCTTAGCTCCAGCTGGAAGTTGAGGTGGTCTGGGAGAGATGCTTTCTCATTTTCTAAGTTGGAACTCTTCACTTGAACTTGAGACCATTTAGGAGACGGATTAGTCTTGTTACTGAGTCTTAAGCTGTTGGAATAAGAAATTTAGACTTGGTCTCATCACTGTGTAGGGTAGGGTGACTGATTTCTGTGCTTTTGCCCAAGGTGGGGGCAGGGGGGTGGTGGTGGTGAGGTGAGCCTGTCCTTTCTAAGAGGGGCATGAGACAGAAGTGCCATCCAGGCAATGATGGCTTTGCGTCTTGGCCTTGCACTGGCTTTTGGTCTGGGGCTGCCCCCCATGTTGACTGGAAGCTGTGCAGGCTCCTGGGGTGAACTCTGCCCTGAGCTGTAGCATGACCCAGTTTTTCCACTTGCCACTCCCAATTCCTGCCCCTTTCCCAAATCTTTCTCTATATTTGAGCCGGTTTGCTGCTTGTCATTTTAGCACATTATTTGCCAGAGAAGTTTGGGAATTATATGAGGATGGAAGGGTGTCCTCTTTGCTTCCATGGGTTTGACCTTGTCTTGTTTCCAGCTTTATGGGGATGGCAAAGAGGAAGACCTTCTGCCTCTGTAGCTGATTGTGGGGAGCGACTTGGGGAAAGCCCTTAAGAAAATGATTCTTTCTGGTGAGATCCAGGCTGGTGTACCATTCCTAAGGGAATGGGAGGGGCTTTCTTGTGCCTGGCCTGATCCTGGGCTGAGTGAGAGGGGGGAGGCTGATGGTGCTTTGTCCAGCCTTATGTCTCATGTTCCCTAGTATCTGTCTAGCTCAGGGAGGGCGGAGCCATAGGCATTTTAGGGCTAGTTCGGGGGGGGGGGTCAGGAGCTAAGAGCATGTGAGGGATTGAAAGAGGCATATTGTTTTTCACCACTGTGTAGGTCTTGCTCCTATTTTTTTTTTTTTTAGTGTGGACATGACTCCTGTATGTTGGCTAGGACTCTGGGTGGAGGTAATGAGGAAGCTGAGCTTCAGAGACTCCTTGTGGGCGTCTATTCCTCACACTAAATCTTTTGGGTATCAAAAGAATTTGGGGAGAAGGTTATAAGCTCTGACCACAGCTCCACTGAGCCTTTGTTAAATCTGAGCTCTGATGAGTGAAAAAAAATTATGACTGAGGGAGTAATCCAGTCTTTTTCATATCCTTCATGTTTGTCTTGCTTTCCTTAGGTTTCCTTGCTTAGGACATTAGAATGGCTTCTTGTAACTGTGTCATCCCAGAATAGGTGTTAGAGATCAGTGGCATTTGGACCTGCAGCCAGGTAGTAATTTGGGAAGTCTTCGGTGAGGGCAGTCTTTCCCCTTTCCCCGGCTACCTCTCTCAACCCCGCCCCCCTACCCTGCCACTTCCTGTCTGTCCTATGTTGGCAGCTGGGTGCCCTGGGCTGGCTTCTGCGGTCAGGAGCCATTTTCCCTCTCTTCAGTGGGTGAGGCACTCCCTTCTTCTCTTCATTCCTTTCTCTACTCCCCCCACCTTAGGCGGGGATGGCTTGGGAAGAGGGAGAGAGAGGAGGGTGCTGGAGTTGGTGTGAATGTCTGCTACAAAGGAACCTGTCTCCTGGCCTTCTCCTCCCCTTCTGTGCCCCTTCCCACCTATCCTTGCCCAAGAGCTTTCAGTATTACCCCAGGCTTTGTGTGTGCTTCCAGCCAGGGGAGGAGGTGGAGCCAGATGGGAGGAGGATTGCTTGGGGTGGGAGGGAGATGGTGACAGCTGGGCTGATTTGAGCCCCTAGGGAGAAGAGGCTGCTGACCCAAGAGAGGCTGGGGAGGAACATTAGAGTTGGAGATGGGGAAAGGAAATTGTTTTGGGAGTGGGTGTGAGATTGGGCTGGCAATTGAACATGGGACTTGGAGGTTCTGGTTGTTTTGAGCAGTGATGACCCCAGAGGAGTTAGAGAAGGAAGGGTGTGGTTTCTGGGACCCCTGAACTGGTATTGTTCTGGGTATGTGGTGAGGGTGTACTCTGCAGTTTTTGTCTTCTGGGTAGGACCTTTCATTCTCTTTCCCTGGTTTATAGAATGCTTGGCCAATTACAGGAGGCCTAGACTTAGTTCTCTTACTTGGTGAACTCTAAGCAGCTTGATTCAGCTGCACTGGTGAACATCTAGAGGACTGCTGGTAGGAACGGGAGAGAGAAGGCAGGGGTCTGGACAGCTGCCCGAGGTGGGTCTGTTCTGGCCTGGCAGGCCTATTTTGAGTATATACAGCTCTCTCTTTGTCTGTTTTTGTCCTGGGTATCAGCTTCCTTCTGTGGAGAGGATAGCAGTTCTCTTTAGAGGAATCTGGGACAAGAGGTAGGGAATAAAGTCTAAAGCCTCTGTATTGGGCCCTAACCTTTTGCTATTGATCTTTTCCCTGCCTACCACTCTATACCAAATATATGTAGAAAATGAAGAGGACCCAGAAGAGGATTTGTCAGAAGCAGAGACTCCAAAGCTCAAGAAAAAGAAAAAGCCTAAGAAACCCAGGGACCCTAAAATTCCTAAGAGCAAGCGCCAAAAAAAGGAGGTGAGTGGGTGACTGAATGTTACAGGGGAATCAGAGGAAGAAGGGAGGAGCTCTTTGAGAAGGGTTGAAGGGCTGAGGGCCTGTGTTTCTTCCTCCAGAGGAGTGGGCCAGGTCTGGGAAATGAGCCTCAGGGCACTCCTGAGGTCAGCATGTGTGTAGCAGGTGTGTGTATGTCTCCCTCTCCCCCTTTCCCTGCTCCAGCGTATGCTCTTGTGCCGGCAGCTGGGGGACAGCTCTGGGGAGGGGCCAGAGTTTGTGGAGGAGGAGGAAGAGGTGGCTCTGCGCTCAGACAGTGAGGGCAGCGACTATACCCCTGGCAAGAAAAAGAAGAAGAAGCTTGGACCTAAGAAAGAGAAGAAGAGCAAATCCAAGCGGAAGGAGGAGGAGGAGGAAGATGATGATGATGATGATTCAAAGGTACCTGGATCTCCATCCTGTTCTCTGTACTGTTAACTTCTATCCTTTGTTTCGCAGACTCTACTACCCCTTAGAACATTTTTTTCTCTACTCTAATTTTTTCCTCTTAGCTCTCTTATCCTGTAGTTTCAATTCAAATTCCCTTAGCAAGTGTAGGCACTAGGTGGCAAGTCCTTGACCTTTCTCTCTCTGCAGGAGCCTAAATCATCTGCTCAGCTCCTGGAAGACTGGGGCATGGAAGACATTGACCATGTCTTCTCAGAGGAAGATTATCGCACCCTTACCAACTACAAGGCTTTCAGCCAGTTTGTCCGGTAAACGAGGATGATCTTAGGGGTGTGGGGAGGAGAGTCCTTCTCTTCTTGTTTTTCTTTCTTTGTTTTATGCCTAAATGTTTCCCTCTTCTCTGTTCTTGTCCATTTCCACACCAGACCCCTCATTGCTGCCAAAAACCCCAAGATTGCTGTGTCCAAGATGATGATGGTTTTGGGTGCGAAGTGGCGGGAGTTCAGTACCAATAACCCCTTCAAAGGCAGTTCTGGGGCTTCAGTGGCTGCTGCAGCAGCGGCAGCAGTGGCTGTGGTGGAGAGCATGGTGACAGCCACTGAGGTTGCACCACCACCTCCCCCCGTGGAGGTGCCTATCCGAAAGGCCAAGACCAAGGAGGGCAAAGGTGAAATGGGCTTGCAAGTAGGAGGGGGGAACTAATGTGGGCTTAGGATGTCAGAGACAGAAAGCATGGGAATGCTTGTCAGCCCTAAGGTGGGAGATAGGAGAGAGGAATGAGTCTTGGTTTTAGGAGGGAAATTCTGGAATCTGGACATGGTGAAACAAGCTTAGGTGGAGAAGATTTTATTTTCCCCATCTTTTGCCTTGTGGTATATGTTTGGATGTATTCTGGTTTTAGGTCCCAATGCTCGGAGAAAGCCCAAGGGCGGCCCTCGTGTACCTGACGCAAAGAAGCCTAAGCCCAAGAAAGTAGCTCCTCTGAAAATCAAGCTGGGAGGTTTTGGTTCCAAGCGTAAGAGATCCTCGGTGAGAGCCCAGCCCATCTCTTTGGGGAGGGAGCCATGTCTAATAGGAATGATGTTACCTTATGTCTGGATGTATCCTTCTCAGTAGGCACATAAGAATGTGGGGAGTTGGTTCCATATACAATAGTCTTTGCTGGGATTATGGTACCCCTAGTGAGAGAGTGATCCCCTCTCTACACTCTCTCCTTCTCCTTGGCTTGAACTTTTATCTTATTTATTTTCATCTTGCCAGAGTGAGGATGATGACTTAGATGTGGAATCTGACTTCGATGATGCCAGCATAAATAGCTATTCTGTTTCGGATGGTTCCACCAGCCGCAGTAGCCGCAGCCGCAAGAAGCTCCGAACCACTAAGAAGAAAAAGAAAGGTGTGTTTCTTTTCTCTATCTGTATGTGATGGGATGAAGTGGGAATGATTGGGGAAGAATCTCCCTAAGGAGATAGGGGTGGGGGGGAGGTAGTTTTTTTCTAATAACTGGGCTTTCCCTCTTCCTTGCCCAGGCGAGGAGGAGGTGACTGCTATGGATGGTTATGAGACAGACCACCAGGACTATTGCGAGGTGTGCCAGCAAGGCGGTGAGATCATCCTGTGTGATACCTGTCCCCGAGCGTACCACATGGTCTGCCTGGATCCGGATATGGAGAAGGCTCCCGAGGGCAAGTGGAGCTGCCCGCACTGTGTGAGTATCTGGCCACTGTGGCCCCTGGGAGCCCATGAGAGGAGGAAGGGGTGGGATGATAAAGGTCTTTGGGGCTGGGGTAGATATAGAAACGGTGGTGCTGCCGGTTGTGAGCTTTGGGAAGCATTCTAAAGAATGATGGACAGTGGGTTCAGACTCGGGTGGGTCGGGGGTGGTAGTAATCTGAATCTGTGGTCCTTTACTACAGGAGAAGGAAGGCATCCAGTGGGAGGCCAAAGAGGACAATTCGGAGGGTGAGGAGATCCTGGAAGAGGTTGGAGGAGACCCTGAAGAGGAAGATGACCATCATATGGAATTCTGTCGGGTCTGCAAGGATGGTGGGGAGCTGCTCTGTTGTGATACTTGTCCTTCTTCCTACCACATTCACTGCCTAAACCCCCCACTTCCAGAGATCCCCAATGGCGAATGGCTCTGTCCCCGTTGTACGGTGAGTGACTGATCTCAGCTGGAGCAGGAGATGTGGGAAGTGTAGTCTAGCAGAAGGGTTTATCACTTTCATATGTAGGCATTGTGAGGGTGGGTGCAGAAGCGGTTGTTGGAGAACTATGAACTTTTTAGCCCTGAGACGTGTATTTTCTTTCCTCATGTATTAGGTTGGTGCAAAAGTAAACAGGGTTCTAGCATTTTTGAAATTTGCCGTTTGATATTGGACTACATTCTTAAATAAATGTGGTTATATTATACATCGTTTTAATGCACCTTTCTCACTTCATGTTTTTTTGCTGATGATTTATATTACTTGCTGTTTGTATTTATTTTCGACTATGGAAATGATGTTAGACAAAAAGCAAATTTAAGCAATTTTCTTATTCGAGTTCAAAATGGGTTGTAAAGCAGCAACTTGTGACATCAGTAACACATTTGGCCCAGGAACTGCTAACGAATGTACAGGGCAGTGGTGGTTGAAAAGTTTTGCAAAGCAGATGAGAGCCTTAAAAATGAGGGGCGCAGTGGCTGGCCACCGGAAGTTGACAACAACCAATTGAGAGCAGTCATTGAAGCTAATCCTCTTATAACTATGCAAGAAGTTGCCAAAGAACTCAGTGTGGACAGTTCTACAGTCATTCGGCATTTGAAGCAAATTGGAAAGGTGAAAAAGCTCGATAAGTGGGTGCCTCATGAGCTGACTGAAAATCAAAAAAATTGTTGTTTTGAAGTGTCTTATTGTAAGCAACAATGAACCGTTTTTCGATCAGATTGTGACATGTGACGAAAAGTGGATTTTATATGTCAACTGGCAATGACCAGCTCAGTGGTTGGACCAAGAAGCTCCAAAGCACTTCCCAGAGCCAAACTTGCACCAGAAAAGGTCATGGTCACCGTTCGGTGGTCTGCTGCCAGTCTGGTCCACTACAGCTTTCTGAATCCCAGTGAAACCATTATATCTGAGAAGTCTGCTCAGCAAATCAATGAGATGCACCGAAAACTGCAATGCCTGCAGCCTGCATTGGTCAATAGAAAGGGCCCAATTCTTTCCACGACAACGCCCGACAACGCCTGACCTCACGTTGCACAACCAACACTTCAAATGTTGAACGAAATGGGCTACGAAGTTTTGCCTCATCAGCCACATTCATCTGACCTCTCGCCAACCTACTAAGACTTTTTCAAACATCTGGACGACTTCTTGTGGGGAAGATGGTTCCACAACCAGCAGGATGCAGAAAATGCTTTCTAAGAGTTCGTCGAGTCCCAAAGCATGGATTTTTATGCTACAGGAATAAACAAACTTATTTCTCGTTGGCAAAAATGTGTTGGCTGTAATTGTTCCTATTTTGATTAATAAAGATATGTTTGAGCTAAAATTCATGGTCTGAAACCACAATTACTTTTGCACCAAGCTAATATTTTTAGGATGCCTTTGTCCTGGGAAAATATAGGACTAACTTTAAACAGAGGAGTTGATGTCTTGCCAGCTCTAAGAGGGGATGGAGCAATGTTCTTCTAGCTGAGAACATCTGTTCCTGTCTTGACACCCTGCCTTGGGGTCTCGGTAGCTTAGAATGTTTAATAGGGCCACTTACTATTGCTTTTTGATTGCTCAAGAGAGGAATTCTAGGCTCTAGGTCTGTGGGTTTTCTATGCCTGCTTGTTCTGAGTTATTGTTAAAGTCTAGCTACTGTTAAGCAGATAGGAGTGATAGTGTCATATAAATTCTGGATGAAGTTCAGAAATTCAGCCAAAACACTTCTGGTCCCTAGCATTTCATATAAGGGATCCTCAACCTGTATTCTTTCCTTAGTGGGGATCTGGGATTAGATCTTACTTGAAGTGAGATTTTAATCATTCCTTTAACAAAGTTGAGGCTGTGGGCTGTCCCATCTCCTCCCCTGGGTATGATTTGAGATTAGGTCATCTTTTTTTCCTCAGTGTCCAGCTCTGAAGGGCAAAGTGCAGAAGATCCTAATCTGGAAGTGGGGTCAGCCACCATCTCCAACACCAGTGCCTCGGCCTCCAGATGCTGATCCCAATACTCCCTCCCCCAAGCCCTTGGAGGGGCGGCCAGAGCGGCAGTTCTTTGTGAAATGGCAAGGCATGTCTTACTGGCACTGCTCCTGGGTGTCTGAACTGCAGGTAAGTCTAGGATAGTGTGGAGATGTGGGGACTCTAGTGATGAAAAGGGTAGTGAGAAAACAGCCTTGTGGATAGAAAGGAGTGAACCCAACTCCTTGGTGGCTTATTTTCTCTTTCTGCTCACAGCTGGAGCTGCATTGTCAGGTGATGTTCAGAAACTATCAGCGGAAGAACGATATGGATGAGCCACCTTCTGGGGACTTTGGTGGTGATGAAGAGAAGAGCCGAAAGCGAAAGAACAAGGACCCTAAATTTGCAGAGATGGAGGAACGCTTCTATCGCTATGGGATAAAACCTGAGTGGATGATGATCCATCGCATCCTGAACCACAGGTACCAGCTGGGCACACTGGAAGTAGGCAGTGTCTCCACGGGAGACTAGAGTCCTGCTGAAGGGATTAGGAAAATAGACGCCACCAGTAACTTATATTTGGAAGACACTTTGTGTTATCATTAACTGACCAACTGACCGAATCTTGGTATTTAAGCTATAGGAAAGTATGGATTAAAGATAATTTTAGCTCCAAAGACTGGTATAGTAGAGGCTCTGAATATGTGTGGGGTCTGTGACATACCTATAGATCTGGTATGGAACATACATTATTATCAGTTTTTTTTTTTTTTGAGACAGAGTCTCACTCTGTTGCCCGGGCTGTAGAGTGCCGTGGCATCAGCCTAGCTCACAGCAACCTCAAACTCCTGGGCTCAAGCAATCCTTCTGCCTCAGCCTCCCGAGTAGCTGGGACTACAGTCATGCGCCACTATGCCCGGCTAATTTTTTTTTACATATATATTTTTAGTTGTCCAATTAATTTCTTTCTATTTTATAGTAGAGACGGGGTCTTGCTCTTACTCAGGCTGGTCTTGAACTCCTGACCTTGAGCTATCCACCTGCCTCGGCCTCCCAGAGTGCTAGGATTACAGGCGTGAGCCACCGCACCCGGCCAAGCTAAGAATATTTTAATGTTTTTAAATGGTTAAAAAAAAAAAATTACTGGCCGGGTGGTGGCTCATTCCTGTAATCCTAGCCCTCTGGGAGGCCCAGGCAGGAGAATTGTTTGAGCTCAGGAGTTCGAGACCAGCCTGAGCAAGAGCGAGACCCTGTCTCTACTAAAAACACAAAGAGATTAGCTGGACAACTAAAAATATATAGAATAAAATTAACTGGGCATGGTGGCACATGCCTGTAGTCCCAGCTACTCGGGAGGCTGAGATAGAAGGATTGCTTGAGCCCAGAATTTGAGGTTGCCATGAGATAGGCTGATGCCATGGCACTCTAGCCTGGGCAACAGAGTGAGACTCTGTCTCAGAAAAAAAAAAAAAAATTCAAAAGAATAATATGTCATGCCTTGGGAAAATAAAAAAAAAATTCAAATTTTCATATGCACAAAGTTTTCTTGGAACATAGCCATGCTCATTACTTTATGTATTACCTATGGCTGCTTTTGTTCTGTATAGTAGAGCTGTGTCATTGCAACAGAGGCCTGCAAAGCTGAAAATATTACTATCTGATCCTTTATAGGAAAAGTTTGCCTACTCCTGTTCTAATCTGTTGTTTTATTTGATGTCTAGAAGGGGGCTTGTGAAGTGGAGAGGTCCTAGATGGTTCAGGGGACCGAGATCACAGGCCCTGTTTGGATGCCAGGTAGCCGTAGAGCCTTGTGTATGCCGGTTAGCTTGAAGAACTTGAAGCAGAAATGGAGCTAAGTGGAACCACTTACAGAATAATAGATCCTCCCTTCTTGGAAAAGGACACCATGACCTTGAGTTATTCCAGCTTGCTCACTTGTCCTATCAGTTAGCACTGAAATACTGTATGTTGTTAGGATGAGTTGTTCTTAAGCCAGAGTGGTGTTCCTAGTTTACAGGCATTGGTAAAAAAGATTAGAAGAAATACTTAATAGCATTGGATTTTAATAAGACTTAAAATGAGTAATTGGAGAATTTGTTTCCTATGATGTTTGCGGAGCCTTTGAGAATATCTCTACTGAGTCATAGTACACTGTGTTCTTTCAAGTGAGTGCTCGGAAAGGAAATTTATAATGGGAATTTAATTTCTTTTTCTAGAAGGAACTCTGATTCCTAGCTTAGAGTAGGATACATTGGCTGTGGAATCAATAAAGACACAAAAACAAAATGGACTTAATACTTTCAGAAGAGATGTCTGTCTGTTCTCTTGCCATATGATTAGTGAAACTAAGTACAGTTTTTCCAAAAATTGTGTTTCTGGGGTATGGAGAAGTTTTTCTGTTGTTTTTTAATTTGAGCTGTTGGAGAAGAAGAAAGGGCATGAATAGGTTTTAAAAGATGGCTCCTTCCATCTGTAAATAGAATCTTCTTCGCTCCAAAGAAATTTGGTGCGTTGATATCTGCTAAGTCAGTCACCGGGACCCATGCTTACGTTTGATTTCTAAGTCCTTGAAAGCTGTTGACCCTTTAGCTTTTGAGTTTCATTCACCAGTTAAAAGGCCACGCCATCAGGGTGACGGAAGTGAAATTCAAAATTTAGTGGGCTTGGAAAAACGCGTATTTATAATCAGCTTGAGGGCTCAGAGGATTTGTGAAATCGTCTTGGATTAACAGCCATTGATTGCTAATAAAACAATATTTAGCTTTGTCCAGAGAACAGCGATGGAGAAAGGTATGGGCACCTTGTCAACGGGGCCCATTGAGCTGGGCTGATGGGCTGAGTGTGGGGGTCTTGGCAACAGCGAGGGTGCTCGTCCTTCAAGGAGCCGTTGTCAGTTGCTAGCCAGGCCGGTGAAAGGAAGGACGCCAGAGTCTGATGGCTGGGGTGGTATTGATGTGCCTTCACTGACTAATCAGATTGAAAAAGTCCCATGGTATTTATGTCACTTTAATTTTCATCAAACAATTGGAGACGACAGCACTCTATTAAGGAGAGGTTGATCCAGAACTAAAGCCAAATAAATTAGGGTCTCAGTTTAATCAAATTATCCCTTTACTGGCTCTGGATTAACTGAGAGGGACAGCGTCGGTCTAGAGACTTGTGATTGGTTGAATCTTTCCCTTATTTTTAAAGAAGTTGATGAAAGAAAAAGCATTTTAACAGAGACAACTGTAATAATCCTTCCAAGCATTTGTGCTAGAACAACAACACAACTAGTCAACAGTGTTATTTAATTGTGAATAATGAACCTGTTATTAAAACCAGAGTTCTGGTGATTTGGAGTGAGGGGAAGAAATAGATATGGAAGAGAAATTCGGTGTTTTAGAATTTCCTACGTAGTTCTGGGTGGTTTTTCTTGGCACACTTTCAGCACATTTAAAATCTCAATTTGGAGAATGGCTCTGGTAAGAATCATTACCCTCCCCTCCTTTTAATGCTAAGTGTTAAAATTGGTTTGCTTTACACTTATTTTAAAAAGCAACGTATGAATATAGGACAGGTTGGCAAGCCTGTTGTTTAGGACTGAGTGTCAAGGTATCCACACAAAAGGAGAGAGTGATGACCCATGAGTAAAGAAGTAAGTTTATATTACCTGTAAATTAAAGTAGAAAAAGTAAGGCAGAAAACACTAAGGTATAAAGTGAGGCTGAAAGATAGCACTGCCCTGCAGGTAGTGGTTACAGTTAAAAATGGACTTGTGAGTGATGAGAAAGGAGCATAAGGGAGGCTTTTAGGGTAATAGTAATGGTCTATTTCTTGATCAGGGAACTGGTTGCAGAGGATGTTCAGTTTATGAAAATTTATCGAGCTCTATACTTACAATATGTTTACTTTTCTTTTATGATATAATTCAATACAAAGTTTAAAAAAATTTGCTTGAGCCTGTTCTTTTAAAACTGAATTCTGTATTAGTTTCCTATTGCTGCTCTGAGAAATTATCTCAAACTTAGTGGCCTAGAACAACACAAATTCATTCTTACAGTTCTATAGGTTAGAAGTATGACACGGGTTTCACTGAAATGAAATCAAGGTGTTGACAGGGCTGTGTTCCCTTCTGGGGGCTGGAGGGGGGAATCCGTTTCCTTTTTCCAGCTTCTAGCGGCCGTCCCATCCCTTGGCACAGGGTCCCCTTCCCATCTGCAAGGCTCTTTTCATTTTGCATCACTCTAGCCGCCTCTTCGGCTTCCCTCTTCTACTTTTAAGGACCCTTGTGATTACACTGGGCCCACCTGGATAATCCAGACTACGCTCCCTATTTTAAGGACAGCTGATTAGCCCCTTTAATTCCATCTGCCTTGGAATTTCCCCTTGCCATGTAACCCAGCCTATTCACAGGAACAGGGGTTAGGGTGTGGACATCTCTGAGGGGCCATTATTCTGCCAACCACAATTACAGATTATTTTCATCAGCTAGAGACAGTATGGGATGCAAAGGAACATGGGTACAGTGGAAAGAGTACTGCTCAGAGAGTCAAGAGTCTCTCTGAGAGCATTCTGCTCTCAGCTCTCTCACTTCCTAGTGGGTAGCTCACCTGACCACTGGACTTTGCTCCCTACCTACATAAGGCATTGACTGACACACAGAAAACCCAGAAACTTTTCCTTGGGGCCACAGTGTTTTATTATGAAAATAGAATAAAAACTTCAAGTGTAATATAAAGGTAAACATAAATAGAAAAATGGAATTTATTGACATCTATTAATTTAATCCATGTTTTTAGGATTGTCAATATTAATTGTAGCAATAAGAACATCAACAAGCAAGATTTTATATATGCTTCATGCATTCCCAGGGTCAAAACTAGAATGAGTTAACTACAACTCTCATGGCAGTTAATGTGTTATCCCCTTCTAACAATCTATGAAAGATAAACATTGCCGTATCAAATAGAACTTGTAGATTCAATAACTTCTGCAGAGCAAATTTTTATTTAAAAAAATATCATTGGGGCAGTAATCCCATCTTCAGATTTGGAATTCCCACAGCTGTAAGACCTCATTCTAAAATTATGACGACCTGTGAAGTACAGCTTCAAAAGACTTTAGACTTCTCTTCAGCTGTCTTGAATTTGAGGATGCCAGAATTTACGGTGGTCCCAAGAAGCTACATGGAGGCTTCACCCTTTTCTGGGTGCAGGTGCATGTCTTTCTGAAAGACCCTGGAAATGCATCTGTATTCTGTCATTTGCATCATCCTCTTTGAAACGGCTTTTATTGCCACTTAGTTCTGTTTTTTTTATGACTGGATTTTCCTGTTCCCTGCTTCCACTGGACTTTGATTCATTCATTCAGGTATTTCTGGAGCACCTACCACCGCTGGGCATGTGCTGATGCCGAGATATAAGTTAAGAATAAAGACCCAGCCACTGCTTTCACTGGACTGAGTCTAGATCAGGTGTCGCCAAACAGTTTTGGTTATACACCCATTAGTAAAAAAATTTAAGGATGAACTCCTTATTAATATGTAAGGTATGTTGTAAAGCATACACAGCAATTGGAAATTAAACACACATTGCCCTCTTAGTCCCCGGGGAGTGTCCTCAACCATGCTTTGAGACCCTACCATGTTAGAGTTGGCACAGAGAAAAACAGAAAACAGAGAGAGGTTATTAAAAGACAAAGAAATGTGTGACTAAAAGTAGTTTGCCAGCCTTATCATTCCTTTTGCTCCTTGGGGATTTGTTTGGTGTCTGCTTCAATGTCATCATCCTTGTTTTTTCATTGCAGTCTGGCCTTGCTGCTAAAGCCGGTACTGTCTATCCAGAGGACGGCACCTGGAGCCTTTCCCAGGGTCTAAGCCTGACTTTCATGTATTGCTTGGATGCCTTTTATTTAGATCCCCATTCCCCTAGGCCTCCTAGCCTGCTACTTTAAGCCAAGCAGTGATCTTTAAGATAAACTTGCAGCTTTTTGGAAATAACTCATATCCTTTTCCGCCTCAGGAGGGATTTGTTCGTGTTGACCGAGATTATGTGCTGAAGTCTGCAGAGCTGGCAAAAGCTGGAGGGTGTAAACATTTCAACTTGCTGTCCTCTAAAGGAGCTGATAAGTCGAGCAATTTCTTATACCTACAAGTTAAGGTTTGTGCATATTTCTGTCTTTCGTACACTTTGGAAAACTTTGGCTAATGGCAGTACTAAATAATACAGAATGCTATATAATACAAAAAGACATTAAAGGCATTATATTATGGGGGTTTTTTTTGTGTGTGTGGCTACAGGGACTGTTTTTGCAGGAATATATTTAGTAAACGGGAATGACCTGAAGGACAATTTCCAATGTCTTGCCCCCTGTTAATTGTCCAGCAATCAGTGGAATGAGATGTGGCAGCTCTGGCCTTGAACGTCAGCATGGCAACTTCATATGGGAAAAGACTTGGAGGCAGTGATAATTAAACTTTTCTCTCAGTTTCCCTTATGTCTGAGAGGAAGGAGCTTTTATTTCTCTGGAGATTTGGGGAATTCTAGCGTGAAGCAGTCTGCTAGTTACAAGCTCAACTTTCTTAAGAGTCTTGTGTTTTATCTGTTAAAAATTTATAGACATTTTGCTATCTTCGGTACTATACATATCCTTGTTTACTTTAATAAAAAAAAGTTGCTGTATTCTTACCTTCAAGTTAAATTGACACTGCAGGACGACAGGCTGTGGCTTTGTCTCTGTGCCTCCTGGATGCACCCAAGTGCCACATTTGGGAAGCTGAGACTTAGAGGTCATTCAGCCGAAGACTTTTTCAATGTGAAATCTTTTTGCAGATGTTCATCTGGCTTCTGCTTAAATGCCTCCAGCACTGGGGAGTTTACCATCTCATTAGCCAGCTCAGTCTAGTTTTGGTCAGATCCACTTGTTAAAAAGTTCTCACTTTGAGGTGAAATTTATTGCTATGTAAACGATGATTGTTATCAGTGCTGCCTTTTAAAATTACAAAATCAAGCCCAGTGGGTCTTTTGCATTATAATCTTTAAGATATTTGGAGATTATGGCTGCCTTAATTGTGTTTTTTCTCAGGCATAACACTTTTAAATACCGGCACCGTTCTTTATTGGCTCCTATTTCTAGCCCCTTCTTCACCCTAGTCGCTTTGCTGAGGTTGGACTTTACAGTGATATTATACTGGAATTGTGGTGGGACTACTACTTTTCACACTCTGGGCACTATGTTATTTTTTTAAAATGATATATAAAATGTTAGTAAACATCTTTATCATTTTATTTGCTCATGATCAGCTTGTGATAACGAAATTTCCAGATCTTTTTCACATGACTCACAGCTAAGCCATCTCTCACCTACCCTAAAACAGTATTTTGAGCCAGGTGAAGATCAGTGAGCCACCAGCAAAGTTAAATCAAGAATGGAAAAGTTTCAGTTTAATTGTTAGAGTTTAGGACGATTCTTAAAAGGAAAAAGAGTCTGTTTGTCAAAATACGCATGTGGGTTCTGAAAAAGGTTATCAATAAGACGTTTGCTCTCATTGGCATTATTAAACATTTATATCTTTTAGGAAAGAAAATGCATACACAGTATTTCCTTATCTTTAAAAATAAAGGCACTACTGCCTACTCACTGGGTTATAATAATAACTCACCCAGATTAAAAAAAAAATAATAGCCAACATTAAGTGAGTCAGGCATGTTCTGAGGGTTTTTATGTGTATTTGTGTGGAAACTGAGGCACCGTGATAGTAAAATCATCAGCTGTTATGGGGCATGGCTGGGACTTGAACCCAGGCAGCTTGATTCCAGGGTCTGCACTGTTAGCCACTATGTAATGAATGGCCTTTGTCACTAGTATATCTGGAAGGATCCAGCACAGCACCTAAGCCATGATAGAGCCTCAGCAAATATTAGTAACGCCCATAAAATGGAGAGAGACCTCTACATTCACTGACAGTGACCTGTATTACGTGCAGCATGGGATTATGAATTAGATTAATTAAAAGGAAAAAAAGGATAACCAAATGGTCCATCCCAGAATGAAAGATGATGTTTCCTGAATAATCCTCCAACTATTATGTATAACATTCCTAGTATTTATTTCTTATGTTCTCAGCCTCCTTGTGTGTGAACGCCTCCCTCCCACCCAATTTTAGAAACTATTTTTTAGGAATGTGTATTCTATTCAGTGAAATGTCAAACTGCATTCATTGTGGGCCAGCTCTGGGGCCTGGATCAGCCACATACTTTTGTGGGTACTCTGCTGGGGCCGTGGGAGGAGGCAAGTATGGAGCCCAGAGCACTGGAAGGGCCTCGTATTCTCTGTTCTCAGTGTCTATGAGCTTTGGTTTCTTCATTTGTCCAGGGGAAGGTACACGTTCCAAAGTATGTGATATTTTATTATTGAGTGGTAAGGAACCTGCAGCCTTCTGATTTCAAGATTGTTCTTTTTTAAGCACCAAAGGAGGCAAGAAAAGCTTCATCTTTCTCTGCTTCACCCCTTTTAATAAAAGGATTTGTCCTGTAAAATCTGGATTCAGTCAAAAGGCAGCACTTAAGGACCTAGAAGGCCAGATGTGGCCTTAAGGCCGCAGGTTCCCCACCTCTGCTGGTTTCACAGGACTCAGCATATATTCATACTCACAGCTATGATTTATGGCAGTCAAAGTATATAAAGTAAAATCAGCAAAGGGAAAAGGTGCATGAAGTCTGGAGAAAACTAGGTACAAGCTTCTAAGAGGCCTTTGCCAGTGGAGTTTGCAAAAGATGTGCTTTATTTCTTCAGCAATGAATGTTGTCTGTCAGAGAAACTCACCTGAGCCTGGGAGTCCAGGGTTTTTATGGGAGTCAGTCACTTAGGCACTCTCAACCCAGCAAAAACTGCAGAACTCTGGAAGAAAAGCAGGTGTTCAGTATAAACTGCATTGTTTGTACAAATAGTTTAGGCACAGTAAACTACCCTCATTGGTTAGATAGAGAATGGCGGGAATACTCCCAAAATCCAAGTTCCCATACACAAGCCAAGGGCCAACCTTGCAAGTAGGCCTTTCTAAAGACAGCAGCCTCAGCCCGCTATGTTATCTCTTTTATGTACACTGCTAATAGAGGCAAAAACACATCTTTATAAAGAGCTAAGAAACGTATGTCCACATTTATGTATGAATGTTCATAATAACATTATTTATAATAGCCATGGTGGAAACAACCCAGATGTCCATCAACTGACGAATGGATGAATAAAATATGGTATATCCAGTACAATGGAATATTATTCAGCTATAGAAAGGAACAACATGGGTGAACCTTGAAACTATTATGCTAAGTGAGAGGGGCCAGTCACAAAAGGCCACAAATTGTAGGATTCCATTTATATGAAATGTCCAGAATAGGCAAATCTATAGAGACAGAAATAGACTAGTG
>CAUYRT010018495.1:0-12104 GCA_963574885.1 Lepilemur ruficaudatus | reverse complement strand
TGAACCTCTGCTGGAAGAAAAACTGTCCCCTTTCCTTCGGATGTCAGTGAAATAGAGGGGAAGCTCCGTAAGGAATCGTATGGCTTTCACAGGATGTCTATCTGTCTGGGCCCAGAGACATCCACATGAAGTACTTCGAATTTCAGGATTCCGTGCAGGGGGAGCTTATTTCTTTTCAAGAGAAATGTTTGTGACTCCTTAAGGAGGGATGATGGTGAATTTCTTGTAATCTCAGACAGGGGACGGGCGGAGAGACGACCGAGTGGGTGTGTGTCGAGAAAAGGGCTGCTTTTAACAAAGCGGCTCTTGGAAGATCACCTTCTTTCTCGTGTTGTCTTCTGGCTGTCTCCCATGGTTTTACTTCTTGACTTATTTATTTATTTTTCCTTTTGGCTTGAATCCGTTCTTTTCATTTGAGCATCTCCTCTGACATCCTCTTCTGAGAGGGATCTGGAAACGTTTCCTCATATTGCATCTTTTTGGGCTCTGTATGAGACTGATGAGCCTCATTTCCTCTTCAGTCACTGCACTCTTTGCTAGCCAGGCCTTGATATTCCACTTTGTAAACCCCAGATTGGATCTCCACCCAGAATCCTGTAGAGACCTGCCGAATCGAATCGATGTTTGGACTGGGATGTCTCCTAGACCTTTACCTATTAAAAACTGATCCAGGCCGGGCTCAGTGACTCACACCTGTAGTCCTAGCACTCAGGGAGGCCGAGGTGGGAGGATGGATCGCTTGAGGTCAGGAGTTTGAGACAAGCCTGGGCAAAAGTGAGACCGCTGTCTCTACCAAAGATAGAAAAATTTAGCCAGGCATGGTGGCATGCCCCTGTAGGTCCAGCTACTTGGGAGGCTGAGGCAGGAGGATGGCTTGAGCTCAGGAGTTTGAGGCTTCCAGTGAGTGAACTATGCCCCCCACCATCTCTAACAAGATTACCCTAAAAATAAAGCTAAAAACAAAAAATACTATTTAGTGAGACCGATCATAAGAACACTGGGGGAGAGAGAAGTCATTACTGTGGTATAAAATTGCATACATGTTACCGGTTTCTGTGTGCGTGTGTTTTCTTAGAAATGCCCCCTTTTGCTACGGGGCTGGGACTGAGGTCCTGGTTTGGGACCGTAGAATTCACTGTACTAGACTCCTGACCGATTTGACATAGGGTTAGCTCTGTGTAAGCATTCTTTAGAGGTGTGTGCTTTATGGACTTCTGTCCTTTAGGAGAAATGACTGGCCTGGGCACAGGAGTGAGTGAATGTACCGACTGTCTTCTCCCGTCTCCACACACACTCACTCTGATGCTCACACACACGCACACACACACACACGTATTTGTGCGCCCGCGATGTTACCAGGAGTTCCCACTTCATGCGCTTCGGTCCACCGTGACAGATATTCCAACCGTGAGACCATCGTGAGTGGTTGCACCTAGGCTCCACTCTGTACCTCTCTGTACTGTTTATCTGTCTTCAGCAGGTCCTCCCTCCACCCGTGGCCTTTAGCACCGGGTGATGGTGCCCTCTCTTCTCTCAGCAGGGGCCTAAGCCCTGCCGTGGCCACCCCCTTCCACCCTGTGGGGCTCTCTGGTAGACTAGTTGTGGGGAGGGTGCCCGGGGGCTGAGAGACATGGTCCAAGAGGAGCCAGGAGGAGGCCTGTGAACCAGTGTGCATGCACTCCAGCCCCCACGCTCCCTCCCCCACCAGGCAGCCTGTTCTGTCCAGGCTGACACTTGGATCGGTGGGCGATGGGGTCACCTAGTGGCAGGCGGATGTTATGGAAAAATACGGTCGCTCGCTGGGCGTACAGCTGGCGACCTCCTGCCACAGAGACGGCTCTGGCAACAGCCTCGGGCTGCCCCACCCTGGCCCCTGGCCAGGCCCTGTGAATGTGTTTTCTCTGTCCTTGACTTCTTTCTTTGTTTCACCAGCCAGCATATTCTACAAATGTGAAGTGTATCCTAGTTCCATCTTGGGTTTTATGATTCTGAGATAGGAAGGGAAGTTATGATTCTATCATAGGAAGGCTTTCTCATCTATTGTCTCTCATCCCCCTTCTTTCTCTCTCTTCCTCCTACCGCCCTTTCTTTCTTTCTTTTTTGTTTCCTTCTTTCCTTCCTTCTTTTAGTCTTCTTGTCTTTCTTTCTTTCTTTCCCTCCCTCCCTTCCTTCCTTCTGCCTTTCTTTCTTTCTTTCTTTCTTTCCTTCCTTCCTTCCTTCCTTCCTTCCTTCCTTCCTTCCTTCCTTCCTTTCTTTCTTTCTTTTTTTCTTTCTTTCTTTCTTTCTTTGACAGAGTCTCACTCTGTCACCTGGGCTAGAGTGCCGTGGCATCAGCCTAGCTCACAGCGACCTCAAACTCCTGGGCTGAAGCCATCCTTCTGCCTCAGCCTCATGAGTAGCTGGGACTACGGGCATGCACCACCATGCCCGGCTAATTTTTTCTATATATTTTTAGCTGGCCAATTAATTTCTTTTCCATTTTTAGTAGAGATGGGGGTATCGCTCTTGCTCAGGCTGGTTTCTAACTCCTGACCTTGAGCGATCCGCCAGCCTTGGCATCCCAGAGTGCTAGGATTACAGACGTGAGCCACCGCGCCTGGCCCATTGTCCTGTCTTTCTGTCTCTTTTTTCCATCTTTCTTCCCTTCCTTCCTTCTCCCCATTCTCTTTCTCTCTTCCTTTCTTTGCTTTCCTTATTTCTTTTTTGTTTCCTTCTGACTTTCTGTCTTTCCTCTTTTCTTTCTTTCTCTTTCTGTGTTTTCTTATTTACTGTGTTCTTCTTTCGGACTTTCTCTCTCTGTCTCTTTTCTTTCTCTTCTCTTTCTTTCTTTCTTTCTTTCTTTCCTTCCTTCCTTCCTTCCTTCCTTCCTTCCTTCCTTCCTTCCTTCCTTCCTTCCTTCCTTCCTTCCTTCCTTCCTTCCTTCTTTCTTTCTCTCTATGCCTGCCTGTCTGTCTCTTGGCTATGTTGCAGTCTATGCAGAGATGGGTTTGGTGGGCGATTTCTGTGGTAGGGTGGACCCATCCTTTCTTTGACCCAAGTACTACCCAGGCAGGACCCTGCTTAGCTTCCAAGACAAGATCGGGCACATTCAGGGTGGTGTGGCTGTAGACTGACCTGTCATTTCTCGATGGCTTCCATGGGGATTAGTAGGGGGACCTTCTGGACTCTAAAATGATGGGCTCCAAAGGGCTGACCCATGTTTTTGAGACCTTTCTGGTGGCTGGCACCAGTGGTGGCCGGGCTCCCTCTGGCGGTCGCTTTTCTACAAGTCTCTTGTCCTCCGAAGCTCCGGTGCGGCAGGCAAAGCAGGGGACGGTCCCCGATGTGAGCGAGCCTGAGTTCCGGGAAGCAAGCAGCCTTTGCAGGGCCATCTGGTCCCCTGCCGGGACGCCGGCTGTGACATCTGTGAGCCAGAGCTTGGGCTTGTGGGTCTGTTGTTGGAGGAGGTTGACGCTGTCCTTTCCAGGCTCAGCCACCGAGGCGGCTTGTGGGGCTGCCCGGGCAGGTCGACCAGCATGCTGCTGCAGCTTTGGTGCTGCAGCAGAGGAGGGTGTCCGGCGACCGGCCGCCGTCCCATGCATGTCCCTCTCCCCTGGCCTCGCCTTTCCTACCCATTTTCCCTGGGTCGTGCTCAGCAGGCAGGAACAGCCCTGTGAGAGGCATGGGTGGCTGGGGTCCTTCCTGGGATCCCAGTACGTGGTTTCTTCTGAGTTCTACTCTGAGGGTACAGACCGGCCCCTGGGTGGCAGGGGTGGCCCGGGAGGGCGGCCCCGGCCGGGCCATGGCCACTGGTGGGCTGCGGTCGTCCCATCCCGAAGTTTCCTCCTTCCCAGGTCCCCATGCTGGGTCCAGGGACCAGACCCTGGGTGGCAGGGTTGGCAGGCAAGGGAGACTCCGGCCGGGCAGTGGCTGCTCGTGGGCCGCAGTCGTCCTGTCCTGATGTAAGGGGGGTCGCCGCGGGTCATTGGGGGTGGTCTGGTCTCGTCGGGCTGCGGAGGAGAAAGATGGGGGCCGGCCGCCGGACCCCCGCTCCATCAGCGGCCCGCGGGCCCCTCCCCGTGACTCCTTTCCTCCCTTCCTCCCTCATCCGTTGTGGCGCACCCCCGCCGCCCCCCCCCGTCAGGGGGCGATCGAGGCGCTGGTTTTTCTCCCTACCTGCCCTGGTCCGTGCGCACCGGCCGTGCTCCCTCCCGCGGTCCCCGTGCCCTCCATCCGGCAGGCTCTCCTTCCCCCACCCGCCTTTGTGACAACGCAACTGTCGTCGCCAGCTGGCGCAGCGCGGGGCAGAAGGGTGTGTCACGTTGGAGGTACCGTGGTGGGGCGGAGGTCGACCGTGGTGCGCCTGCCCACCCGCTCTGTCAGGGTGAGCCGCCGTTCTCGCCTCTCGTCTCGAGGAGCCTCCGAGCCAGACGGGAAGACTGCGTTGCGGTCCCCCCCTGCTGCGCGCCCGTGCCTACACTCTGAGATGCGACCTCAGATCAGACATGGCACCCGCTGAATTTAAACATATTAGTCAGCGGAGGAAAAGAAACTAACCAGGATTCCCTCAGTAGGCGAGTGAACAGGGAAGAGCCCAGCGCGGAATCCCTGCCCCACGTGGGGCATGGGAAATGTGGATATGGAAGACCCACTCCCCGGCGCCACTCGTTGGGGGCCCAAGTCCTTCTGATCGAGGCCCAGCCCGTGGACGGTGTGAGGCCGGTAGCAGCCCCCAGCGCGCCGGTCTGGTCTTCCTGGAGTTGGGTTGCTTGGGAACGCAGCCCAAAGCTGGTGGTAAACTCCATCTAAGGCTAAATACCCACACGAGACCAATAGTAACAAGTACCATAAGGGAAAGTTGAAAAGAACTTTGAAGAGAGCGTTCAAGAGGGCTTGAAACGGTTAAGAGGTAAACAGGTGGGGTCCGCACAGTCCGCCCGGAGGATTCAACCCGATGGTGTGGTCCGGCCATGCCAGTGGTCCGGGGAGCTTTTGTGCCCCCAATTCCTCCCAACCCCTCCACCCGCCCTCCCTCCCCCGCTGCCCCTCCTCCCCCTCCCAGGGGGCTGGGGGACTCCGGCGGGTGTGGGGGGCGGGGCTGGGGGTGGGGTCAGTGGGGGACTGCCCCCCGCCAGCGACAGGCCGCCACTGGGCGCATTTCCACCGCTGGCAGTGCCCCATGACCTGCTCCGGGATGGCTGGGAAGGCCTGGCAGGGAAGGTGGCTCAGGGGTCCCCATCCTCTCTGCCGCCCCCTCCCTCTTACTGAGGGGGTGGGCGGTGTGGGGCAGCGGGCTCAGCCCCCAAATGTTACAGAACCCAGGCAGCAGCGCTCATCGAATCCTGGGGCTGAGGAAGTGAGACCCATCGCTGCGCTCTCCCCACTACCGGCACCCACCCCCGTTGGGGTTCCCCCGTGAGAGGGCTTCCCCCCCACCCCGTAAGGCGCCCCGGTGACTCTGGGGGGGCCGGGCCGCCCCTCCTAGGGCGAGACTGCTCCCCCAACCCCTCTGCGCCCTCCCCGGCCCTCCCTCCTGGGGGGCATCGGGGGCCCTGCGTGGGCGGGGGTGGGGCGGACTGTCCCCAGTGCGCTCCGGGTGGGTGGCGCTGTCAGGCCCAGAGGGGTTTTCTCTCCAGGGGCCACCTGGAGTTTTTTAAAAAGCCAAGCGAGTGCACAGGGTAGGCGGTGATGTCAGCTACCCACCCGACCTGTCTTGAAACACCAAGCAAGGAGTGCATGAGTCAGGGGCTCACACGATAGCTACCCTGGCGCAATGAAGGTGAAGGCCGGTGCCGCTCACCTGCCAGGCGGAATTCCGAGGCCTCTCCCGTCCGCGGAGGGCTCACCACCTGCCCGTCTCGCCCGCTGCGCCAGGGAGGTGGAGCATGAGCACACGTGTTAGGACCAAAAGATGGTGAACTGTGCTTGGGCAGGGCGAAGCCAGAGGAAACTCTGGTGGAGGTCCCTAGGGGTCCTGATGTGCAAATCGGTAGTCCGACCTGGGTATAGGGGTGAAAGACTAATTGAACCATCTAGTAGCTGGTTCCCTCTGAAGTTCCCCTCAGGATAGCTGGTGCTCTCCGGTAAAGCGAATCATTAGAGGTCTTGGGGCCGAAACGATCTCAACCTATTCTCAAACTTTAAATGGGTTAGAAGCCCGGCCCACTGGCATGGAGCTGGGTGTGGAATGTGAGTGCCTAGTGGGTAAGTGCCTACTTTTGGTAAGCAGAACTGGCGCTGCGGGATGAACCAAAAGCTGGGTTAAGGTGCCCGATGCCCACGCTCATCAGACCCCAGAAAAGGTGTTGGTTGATATAGACAGCAGGATGGTGGTCATGGAAGTCGGAATACACTAAGGAGTGTGTAACAACTCACCTGCCGAATCAACTAGCTCTGAAAATGGATGGTGTTGGAGCGTTGGGCCCATACCCCACTGTCACAGGCAGTCGGGAGTGGACGAGAGCGGCAGGCAGGCCGTCTCCCCATGCCCCTCCCCCTATTGTCCCCGTCTCCTCGCGGGGGGTGCTGTGTGGCATGTGGGGGTGGGGAGAGGGGGCACTCGGCCTGAGCCCCGCGGATGCTACGCTGCGACGAGTAGGAGGGCTGCTGCAGTGAGTCTTGAAGCCTAGGGCGCAGTCCGGGTGGAGCTGCTGCAGGTGCAGATCTTGGTGGTAGTAGCAAATATTCAAACAAGAACTTTGAAGGCCGAAGTGGAGAAGGGTTCCATGTGAACAGCAGTTGAACATGGGTCAGTCGGTCCTGAGAGATGGGTGAGCACCATTCCGAAGGGACGGGCGATGGCCTCCGTTGCCCTCAGCCGATGGAAAGGGAGTCGGTTTCAGATCCCCGAATCCGGAGTGGTGGAGATGGGCGCCCCAAGGTGTCCAGTGCAGTATCGCGACCAATCCCAGAGAAGCTGGTGGGAGCACTGGGGAGAGTTCTCTTTTCTTTGTGAAGGGCAGGGCACCCTGGAATGGATTCGCCCCAGAAAGGGGCCCATGTCTTGGAAAGTGTCGCGGTTCTGGTGGCGTCTGGTGAGCTCTCGCTGGCCCTTGAGAATCGGGGGAGAGGGTGTAAATCTTGCGCCGGGCCATACCCATATCCACAACAGGTCTCCAAGGTGAGCAGCCTCTGGCATGTTGGAACAATGTAGGTAAGGGAAGTCGGCAAGCCGGATCTGTAACTTTGGGATAAGGATTGGCTCTAAGGGCTGGGTCGGTCGGGCTGGTGCGGGAAGCTGGGCTGGGCTTGCACCTCGGCTGGATGAGGTGCCACTGCCCCTCCCCAAGCCTGGGGCACCCCTCCACGGCCCTCCCCCATGTGGCTCCCAGAACTTCCCTCTGCCGCCTGTCAGTCTCGGCCCCCCTCGCTCACTCATGCTCTTTCTCCCCCCTCTTCTCTCTCTTTCCTCCCCACCCCCACTGTCCCCCCTCAGGCCCCCTCCCCGGGGGTCATCGGGTGCGGTGCGGGCGGGGCCTGGGGGAAAGGGAGCCGGGGGTGGGGTGGGGAGGAGACGACAGCGACGGGGGTCCTGGGTTTCGCACCGGCTGTGGCAGGGGCTGGGGCAGCCAGGATCCTGGTCTACCACTGTGGGGCCCGGGCACCTGGGGGGCTGGCAGCGGCAATGATTCTGGACACGAGTTGGGCCTTTCCCATGATGGCCCCAGCTGTGGCGGGCATCGTGGCTGCCCCCGGGGAGGGCCGTGTCCTCCAGGGGAGGGCCATGTCCCCAGCCCAGGCTACTACCCTGAGCAGGAAACCTCCCAGCCGCATCACAGCCAAGGGAGACTCGCTGGCGTGCGGTCCTGCCTGATGGCAGAGGCCCAGGAAAAGCCACGGAGCTGGGGAGGATGGAAAGGAGAGAAGCCTGCTCCAGACTGCAGGTCTAGGACAACCTCACCCCCACACACAGACTTTTCAGCTGAGTGGGGCCATTCCAGCCCCTCCATGACAGTTTTGCCCAGAAGCAGAGAAAAGAACTTTGACCCCTGCTAACAGCATTTGTGGTGCTTGATGGCAGGCTTACCCAACCCAGCTCCACCCAAACTCACTCCTGGACCTGCCCCCACTGAGGTGGAGAATAAGGATACACCTGGAAGTCCCAGGGACCCAACAACCAGTGAGGCACAAGAGTGCCTCTCCAGAGGAACCAGAGCTGGTTACAGGACCCAAAAACAACACTGTAGCCTACTCCTCCCAGCAAATGCCACCTACTGACAGGAAAGTCATTCTGCATCTACATCTACTCATTACATCTACTTTTACTGCATCTACTGACTCATTACAAGGTGTGGTCAAATCTCACCCACAAACACCACCTACTGACTCAGAGACTAAACAGGGCATGTCATTATCCAAACAAAAATCAAAAGGCAAGAAGCAAAAACTGATCCAGATAAGAAGAAATCATCAAAATAACTCTGGAAGTATGAAGAATCATATGGAAAGCACACCCCCAAATAGGAACATCAGCTCTCTAGAAAAGGACATCAACCAAAGTCAGAACACTAAGATGACAGAAGAAGAATTTGAAACCACAAAAAATCCAGGACCTGGAAGAAAAATTCACTAAAGAAATTGAAATATTAAAGAAAAATCAAACCAAAACCCTGGAAATGAAGAATCTATTCAGGGAACTACAAAACACAGTGGAAAGCCTCAAGAATAGGGTAGATCAAACAGAAGAAAGAATCTGAGAGATGGAAGATAACATCTTCCAACTAAGTAAGTCAGTCACAGAGATAGAGCAGAGAAATAAGAGTAAAGAGCAAAGCCTACAAGAAATGTGGGATTACGTGATTATGGGGATTCCAGAAGGGGAAGAAAAAAACACACAAGTGTTGGATAAGCTATTTGAAGATATAATAGAGGAAAATTTCCCAGGCCTTGCTAAAAATCTAGACATCCAAGTACAAGAAGCTCAAAGGACCCCTGGGAGATTCAACGCAAACAGGAAGACACCACAACATGTAGTCATCACAGTGACCAAAATAACAACTGAAGAGGCACTATTACAGAGCTGTAAGGAGAAAGAAGCAAGTAACATATAAAGGAAAGCTGATCCGAATAATGCCAGAGTTCTCAACTGAAACTTTACAAGCAAGGGGAGAATGGGGCCCCATTCTCACTCTTCTGAAACAGAATAATGCCCAGCCCAGAATCTTGTACCCTGAAAAACTAAATTTTGTATACAGAGGAGAAATAAAGACATTCTCAGATAAGCAAAGACTGAGGGAATTCAACAAGAGCAGCCCTCCAAGAAGCACTTAAAACAGTGTTACCCATGGATCAGCACAATAAACACTCACGAATGTAAAACCACTCAAAAGATAATGATTAAAGGCCAGATACCACAATCTCTCAAGAGAGAAAACAAAGCAACAAAGTCCAACCCAACAGGATGAGCAGAAATTTGCCCCACTTATCAGTTCTCTAAATGTGAACAGCTTAAACTCCCCACTCAAGAGACATAGGCTGGCTGAATGTATAAACAAATACAAGCCAAGTATCTGCTGTCCTCAGGAAACTCAGCCAACCTGCAAGGATGCATATAGACTAAAGGTAAAGG
Source organism: Lepilemur ruficaudatus (assembly GCA_963574885.1). Lineage (NCBI taxonomy): Eukaryota > Metazoa > Chordata > Mammalia > Primates > Lepilemuridae > Lepilemur > Lepilemur ruficaudatus. The sequence continues at coordinate 2,557 of CAUYRT010018495.1, read as the reverse complement.
GGTTGGAGATCAGTATTTCAAGCAAATGGAATCCAGAAGAAAGCTGGTGTGACAGTTTTGATTTCAGATAACTTAGTTTTGAAACCAACAAAAGTAATGAAAGGCAAATAGGGCCATTATATATTACAGTCCAATAAGAAAATCTAACAATTTTAAATATATATGCACCCAACTTTGGTGCACCCAGATTCATAAAGCAAACCCTACTTGATCTGAGCAAATTGATAAACAGCAACACCATAATAGCCAGAAATTTCAACACCCTGCTGACTGCACAGGACAGATCCTGCAAACAGAAAATTAATAAAGAAATAATGGACTTAAACAAAACTCTAGAACAAATGGGCCTGAATGACATTTACAGGACATTCTTCCCAAAATCCACTGAATATACATTCTTCTCATCAGCTCATGGAATATTCTCTAAGACTGACCATCCTAGGACACAAATCATATCTCAAAACATTTAAAAATTTTTTTGAAATTATACCATGTATCTTTTCAGATCACAGTGGAATAAAAGTAGAAATCAACCCTAATAAAAACTCTCATTTCTACACAAAGTTGTATAAACTAAGCAACCTTCTGCTGAGCGATCACCTCATAAATGAGGAAATCAAGATGGAAATCAAAAGATTCTTTGAACTAAATGACAAAAGAGACACAAGTTATCAAAATCTGTGGGACACAGATAAAGCAGTCCTGAGAGGAAACTCTATTTCCATAAATGCCTAGATCCAAAAGTCAGAAATATCACAAATAGACAACCTAATGAATCAACTCAAAGTACTGGAAAAAGAAGAAAAGACTGACCTCAAACCCATCACAAGAAGTTAAATCAATAAGATCAAATCAGAACTAAATGAAATTAACAAGGAAACTATATGGAAGATTAATAAAACAAAAAGTTGGTTCATTGAAAAATAAATAAAATTGACACGCGTTTGGCTAGACTAATGAAAAGCAGAAAAGAAAAATCTCTACTAACCTCCATCAGGAAAAATAAAGGAGAAATTACAACTGATGCCACAGAGATACAAGATATAATCTATGAATACTACAAAAACCTTTATGCACACAAATTGGAAAATGTGGAGGAAATGGGCAAATTCTTAGAAACACACAGCCTCCCTTGCCTCAACCAGGAAGAAATACAATTCCTGAAGAGACCAATATCAAGCACTGAAATTGAAACAGCAATAAAAAAAAACCTTCCTAAAAAGAAAAGTCCTGGACCAGGTGGTTTCACACCCGAATTTTACCACACCTACAAAGAAGAATTGGTGCTTATCCTGCAGAAATTATTCCACAACATCTAGAAGGATGAAATCCTCCTGAATACATTTTATGAAGCCAACAAAACCTGATTCCAAAACCAAGAAAGGAGGCAACAACAACAACAACAAAAACTACAGACCAATATCCCTTATGAATATAGATGCAAAAATTCTCAACAAAATCCTAGCTAACTGAATCCAGGTGCTCATCAATAAAATAATCTATCATGACCAAGTGGGCTTCATCCCAGGGATGCAGGGATGGTTCAACATACGCAAATCTATAAATGTAATTCACCACATAAACAGAAGCAAAAACAAAGACCGTATGATTCTTTCATAGATGCAGAAAAAGCATTTGACAAAATTCAACACCCTTTTATGATAAGAACACTTAACAAAATAGGCATAGATGGGGCTTACCTAAAAATGATACAAGCCATATATGACAGACCCACAGCCAACATCATACTGAATGGGGAAAAATTGAAAGCATTCCCACTTAGAACTGGAACCAGGCAAGGTTGCCCACTATCTCCACTTCTATTCAACATAGTGTTGGAAGTCCTTGCTATAGCAATCAGACAGGAGAGCGAAATTAAGGGTGTCCAGATGGGGGCAGAAGAGATCGAACTCTCACTTTTTGCTAATGATATGATATTATATCTAGAAAACCCCAAGGATTCAACCAGGAGACTCTTTGAATTGATAAATGAATTCAGTAAAGTCTCAGGATACAAAATCAATACACACAAATCAGAAGCATTCCTACATGCCAATAACAGTCAACCTGAGAACCAAATCAAAGACTCAATTCCCTTCAAAATAACAACAAAGAAAATAAAGTACCTCAGAATATATTTAAGGAGGTAAAAGGCCTCTACAGGGAGAACTATGAAACACTGAGTAAGGAAATAGCAGAAGACATAAACAGATGGAAGACCATACCATGCTTGTGGGTCGGCAGAATCAACATTGCTAAAATGTCTATAGTACCCAAAGTGATCTACAGAGTCAATGCAATCCCTATTAAAATACTATCATCATTTTTTACAGATATATAAAAAAATAATTTTATGCTTCTTGCAGAACCAGAGACCCTGTGTAGCAAAAGCAATCCTAGGCAATAAAAACAAACTGGGAGGTATCAATTTACCAGGCTTCAAACTATACTACAAGGCTATAGTAATTAAAACAGCTTGGTACTGGCACAAGAGCAGGGACATTGACCAGTGGAAGAGAGCAGAGAACCCGGATATAAAACCATCCTCATATAGCCA
>CAUYRT010018493.1:0-36202 GCA_963574885.1 Lepilemur ruficaudatus | reverse complement strand
TGGAGCACTATGTATGTACTCTCTGGACTACTTTGACAGAGTAAGTTTTTGAATGTAACAAGATAAGTCAACTTGAGTGGTAATATATTTTGGGAAATCAGCTCACTACAAATTGTGACTGTAAACATTGTACTGTAAATGCTTTGTAGCTTTCCCCCAATAAAAAAAAAAAAAAAAAAAAAAACTGAAAAAAAAAATGGTTCCTCCAAAGCAAAATTTGGGTTCTATTACCAGGAGATGGGAGGGATGCTGGGAAGAATAAAACAGTGAATGTCTACCACAAGTCTCTGTGTTTTTGCATGCCACTAAAACACAATTCCCTAGAATAAAAGAGGCTGCCATGCAAAAACACTTATATCATGTTGATCTACAGCTGTTGTAAGGTCAGCTAGACTTACACATTAGCTGAAAGTTTCTTTCTCAAAGACCAGGCACACAGCTCATAAGATGAAATTCCATGCTTCAGCCAAAGTGCTACCCAGAGATCTTCAGGTTCACACATCAGTAGTCAAAATTATTATACAAATGTGAAATCAGGAAATCCCAATGGGCAAAACAAAGAAATGTAATAATATCATTATTTCTTTTTAAAAGCATGGAATTATGAGGATTCCAGAGGTCTGTTAGGCCACTGGACAGGGAGGAACATTCTAGAATTATGCATCTAAAGTGATATAAATCCTTAATAGGGTACCTCCCAAACTCGTTCCATTATAAGTATCATCTAGGGAGCTCTTTAAAAACATAGATGCTGATGTTTTACCCCAAACTTCCTGAATCTTATATTCACGGGAAGAGCCTAATAACCTGTATTTTCAAAAACAGGCAAATTGGGGAAACATGGACTTTCACCTCTACTTGTCTATTGTAAAAGTCATGTGAATTTATGCAGAACTGGGAGGAGGCCCTTTGAAATTGCCTCATTCATTCAACAAATTTTTATTTTAAATTTGTTCTGTTTTAGACACTGTGCTTCTAGGCAAAAAATATACAGAGAAGAACAGTCAGATATAGCCTTTTGAGTCATGGAATGTATGGTGTTACAGGAACATAGTTAACGAACAAGAAATACATGGATATATGATTACACTGTGATACTTACTGCAAAGGAGAAGTGTAGGGTGCTCAGAGAGTGATTAGGAGACCAGGAGATCTTTACTGACTTATCCAGTAGTCTGTCCGAGTATGTGAAACAATCAAGCCTCCAGTACTAGGTGACAAACATTAGGATAAGTCTAAGAGAGACGAGACAGCATTGCAGCAGGACTAGGGAAGCAAACTGACCCTGATGGTGTAAATGAAAGAAGACCGTGGGAAGAGATCTTGGGGTAATATTCCCCAAACTGGGTTTATATTTTATAAATCTCCTTAATGTTTACTTAAACAGAGCTGAAGCTATTGCTTGATTTAAAAGACCAAATTCCTAGAACCAAGGGATTGCTGATTTTACTTTCTTTGAAATTTACCATGGCTAATGTCAAGATCATGTATGCAGATATGAATGTTGATGCTATGTGTTTGGAAGAGGCTCCCTAGACCTCTGCAATTCTATTTCTTTTCTATTATTACTGCTCAGTGTAACGATCTAGTATTGAGTGAAACAGTGCTATTATAATGCTTCTTTTGTAAATGAAAGTTATTGTTGGAGTATGTCACACATTTTCATTTTAAATACCAAAGTCCTGAGATTTGTTGATCCAAATAACAGAGTAGAAATGAATGTTTTAACTATCTGAATATACTTTCAGCTCTCAAGTTGGTATGGAAACTAGAATTCTGTCAGTTCTATTAAGTTGAGATTAAAATATTGTCTAGTAAAAAATGCTATGTTTAAGGCAACGAACTAAAAAAAATCAGGTGATTTTCTATAATACATAGATGAGCATCTATGTTATTTTTATTTCAGGTTGATAGTCCAATATGGAAAAATTTTCATCACCCTATCACCCAGGATTTTAAGATTGTGTTTGTCATAAATCAACTTCTTGTTTTCCTCTAAAGTACTTTATTATGTAATATACTATTTAACTTGGACAGGATTTTAAAAATATATCAAATTTATGAAATGCTGCTTTGAGACTGAATTACACTGGTCAACATTGCCATAATTGCCCAGCATTTAAAGAAAATAGCTCAATATCTCTGGCTATTACAAAATACTTGTTATGTGGGTTGAGTTTGCATTTTTAGAGTGGGATCCCAATCACCATTAAACCAAGTCTTCTTTTCACACCATTAGTTGCTTGTTTTTCAAAAAGTGCATTTTTGAGTTTTGCCCACGTGAAACTGAAATTTCTTCAGTAAAATTAAAAACTCAGTCAACAAATGGATATTTTGGTTTCATAGCCTAGGTGTCTGGAAATACCGAGATGCTAGGTTGTTTGTTTATTTGGGGAGGGAGGTTTGTTTTGTTGCTTTTCTTTTAGATGTTTTGCATCATAAAGATATAGCCATAGAAAATTCCTTTTCCTAAGCAAAGGAATGTGCTTCTCTTCCATGTTATACAGAGTAAAGCTGAGTATAATCAACATACTTAGTGGGCAATTATTTAATAATCTTTTGTCTGAGAAACACCTGGCTTAGAAGCTACAGTCAACACAATAAGATGTAATTCTCAGAGGAAAACTGGGAAAAATGTTAAAAACAAAAGGGAAACTATTGTCTTCTTATGAGTACAGGGTATTTTGGGAGATTCGGGGGGCTTGTTTTTTGTGTAAGGCCAGGGACGCTAAGGCCAATGGATTAAAAAAATACATAATTCCAAGATGGTGAGACAGAGAATCTTGATAACATCATTAGAATTCTCAGGTCCAGCTATGCTATATCCAATTTCAGACTTTTCAAATTTATGAGCTAATAAACTCCTTTTTAATAATTTAAATTACTTTATGTTTGGTTTCTATCACCAAAAATCTGGACTCATATATTAGATTTTGCAGAAAAGTATCAATGATGCATAGTTCTTTTTGTGGTTATGAGAGAATGAAAACATAATGTAATGTTATTTACATTCATGATCTTTAGTAGAAATATTGTAAAGTTTGATAAGATGATAATATTTCTTTATAAATTTAAAGCTACTGAGTTAGAAAATAGGTTAGAGCTGATGACAGTTTCATTGAAAGCAAAATAACAAACTTAATGTTTTTACACCTTTAATTTAGTAATTCCTTTTGTAATCACGGGGTATAGGAGGCTTGACAACACCATATTCTGCAAAGAAAAAGATAAATGGACAGAATTCACTCTTAAGACTTACTATGAATATTTACCAGTCAACTTGATGTACCAAACCATCTGCCCTGTATGACACAGCTGATCCTAAGTTCAGTAAGTTCCATTTACTAGCACATGGAACTGTATATCATACATCTTGGGAATGTTGCTATAAACACAAGAAATTAAACTTTAGGTGATTAAACTATCCATAAAATTATTGAATAATCCCAGATAATGGAAGCTTTGTGGAAAGATAATACATTTTAATAATTATCAAGCAAGAAGAATGCAACCTGATATGTAAGAAGGACTGTAGAATCCCTGGAACTTTCTAAGACACACTTCTTGTTTAAAATTTCTTGCATATATGGGGCACATGCATTCAACATTTTAGTCCAGTGCGTATTTCCTGACACCTATGTTATTGAATGAAAGTGTGCACTTGTATTTTATTTAAATGCACACTATAAAAGAGACACACTGCTTTGTATCTTACTGGACACATGGACCTTGCTTTCCATGCCCAACTTCATCTCTAAACTATCGCTACTATGGGGAAACCATCTGGTTTATTCCTAGTCCCAAAGATAAATTAAAGTATGTGCAGATATTTGAGGTATGATAGGAAACTATTCTTTGAAGTTCTCACTCTTTGGACAAATTTCATCTTACCTGATAAACATGCTTATCTATAGGGGATTGCATGTGCTCTCTTTATACTTGATCTATTCACTTGGTTTGTTTATTTGTTTAATCTTTTCTTTGCTTTTCATCTATCTCTTCATGTTCACAGTTACAGATGATAGTTTCTTTTTTCTCACTGGTGGTGTTGCTCCCAGTTATGGCTAATAATAACAAACTGAATCAATTTTTATTAATCTGATTCTTTGCTGGTTATTTCTTATGGTACTCACCATGAGTTTTATGACTATTATTATTATTAAGTACCTGGTTAACTTTGATTATGTACTGGTTATTAGACTTAAGCAAATTATTTGGAGAATTAGCATAAGGCATAGGATGATGATGCCTTCCTCCAGAGACGTTGTTATGGAACTGAGTATACCAAAATTTTACATGCTGAAATTCTAACCCCTAGTACCTCAGAATATGAACTTATATGGAAATAGGGTCCTTGCAGATGAAATTAGTTAAGATGAGGTCATAACCAGAGTAGAGTGGACCCTCACCCCAACATGACTAGTGTCCTTATAAAAAGGAGAAGTTTAGACATAAACACACACATAGGGAGAACATCATGAGAAGATTGGGGTTATGCTGCCATAATTAAGGGACAACCAGAAGCTAGGACAGAGGCTTGGAACAGATCCTTCCCTTGCCTACAGAGGGAGCATAGTCCTATAGACATCTTGATCTTGGGCTTCTAGCCTTCAGAATTGTGAGACAACAAGTTTTTGTTGTTTAAGCCACCCAGTTGGTGGTGGTTTGCTATGGCAGCCTCAGAAAACAAGAGAAAAGGTGTGAAATTTGCTTCTACTAATACTTTGGGTAAGGGATAAAGAAACCCATGCCCTTGGCCAGTGAGTATGCTCTGTGCTTAGAAGTCGATTCACCTCTGATCATTTAATTTCTCTTACTCTCCTTCCAACAATTTAGCAGACAGAGACAGTTACTGACTTAGTAGTAAAGAAAACAGAATTCAAGGGCAAAAAAACACATCTATGGTAAGGCCCTTCAACTCTAGACTTAGCCTTGCTCTTGTGTTGCGTGTACTGCCAATTTTACATACCTATGTTTACAATCTCAGGATGTCAGCCAGTGTCCCTTCACCCTACACTACTCTGCATGAGTTAAAATATGCTTTCATGAGAAGGCTGTGATACATTTATAGTTTCATAGTAGCCTAAGTAGCCCAGTTACCTAAAGAGAGGTCATTTGAAAGAAGAGTTCAATATACTTTTTCCAGTCTATTAATTATTTTTAAAAATAGCTCTTTAGTTAGATAGCTAAACCTAAATTTTCAGAGAGGCAGTAGATAGGTTTAAAAGCAGATTAATAAAGGAAACAAACATTTAACTAAAATTAAAGACTTTATTGATTGAAACTTATTAACTAACTTAATTTAATTCTAGATTTTATTCAGGCTTGAGCAGAATGTTTTTTCAAAGTTTTCTGATTTTCCCTAGTCAGTAGGCTAGTTTCTAGGCTGTTTCTTTTCTAACTGTCATGCATTTCCCATATCCAATCATAAATGTCTATTTGCATAATTCTTAACCCCAGACCTTAAACTAAAAAAAGACACAACAATAATACCTTATATCTGTATGATGCCTTGAGTACACAAGTCCATTTATATAGCAGAAGCTCCCCTAAACCATCTTCACTTACGCATTCTACCAGGTAAGACAACTTTCACTTATTCCATGGCACGATGAGGACCAGCTGCTATTAGGCCACGTGTCAGCAACCTGCTCACCTTCGTGCCCAACAGTGGAGCCATTTCTACAAAGTCATGTTTGTCCTCAAAAGTGCTTAAGTGAGGAGTACTTGGTATTGTAACTGTGTCATTTAAATAAATATTATGTAAGCCTATGGTACAGGAGTACAAAAGGAAAGAGAATTGTCTCTATAAACCTAACAGAAAAAACGAAAAAGACAAATCACATAGAAATTTAATTTTGAATTAGTTTCAGGACAGACATGGCAAAAAAAAAAAAAAAAAATTGGGAAACAAATCTGGAAGAATTCTACACAGGTTGCATTGCAAATGTCTTTAAATTATTATTGTACTTTAAAGACGCAAACTAGAAATCATTAACACTGCAATTTGTGTGTGATTCACAAAGGAAAGAAAACTCATCTTCCGTCAGCAGAGCCCTGTGCAGTAGGCAGAATACGGTCCCCCTTCAGTCACATGCCCAACGATGTTTATGTCCTCCTACCCAGAACCTATGACTGTGCTACCTCACATGACAAAAGGGATCTTTCAGGTGTGATCAAGCTGGAAATCTTGAGATGGAAAGAATATCCTGGATTATTGGGCGGGACCCAATGCGATCCCAAAGGTCTTCACAAGTGAAAGAGAAACAGGAGAGTCAGAATCAGGAAGGAGATATGACAACGGAAGCAGAGTCCCGAGGAGTAAGGAATGTGGGTTGAGTTGGAAAAGGCAAGGAAGTAGATTCTTCTCTAGAGGCTCCAGAAGGAACACAGCTCTGCCAACACCTCGATTTTAGCCCAGGGGGGCCCCATCTTGGACTTCTGACCTCCAGAATTGAAAGATAGTAATTTTGTATTGTTAAAAGTCACTATGTTTGTGGTAATTTGTTACAGAGCAATAGGAAACAAATATGCATGTTTAAGGAAAAAGCTTTGTGTATCTATATATGGACAATGGGGAATAACTGCACATTTATGTGTTTAAAATTAAAATTTAAAAATTTTAGTATATATGTATCATTTTAATATGATTTTCCACTTACCTGACTTTTTAGTTAATTGCTCAACTACAGGCTCCAGTTGTTTCAAAGAAGAGGTTTACTACTCCATCTAGAATCCCATTTTGTGCACAGGAGTTTGTCAAGTCCATCTCATACTGCATCCAAGGTTTTAGTTTTGTCTCTATCTTTGTCTTTATGACCCAAGTGGAGAAAATCATTTTATTTCTTTGTTATTTTCATTTATGAAACTGGGGCTCAGACTGAATGCTATATTAGGGACTTTTAAACTCTAAAAGTCTATAATTCTAAAGTTTTCTTTGAATAATCTGATTTATCTTACCTAGTTGCTGAAACCCTTAGGTTTATCTGGGTTTGGTGCTGATTTAACTTGAAATTAAAGCTCTTGTGCTTCATAACCAAAAACTTATGACTCAAGTATTTGAAGAACACTGAAGTCAGGAGACCAAGATTTCAGCTCTGACCGACACTAACTAACTGGGAGTCCTTTGACAAATCTTTTAGTTTTTCAGGGACTTAGTTTTCTGTTTTCTGCATTATGATGTTGGAATCAATAATCTTTAAGGTCTCTTTTAGCTCTAGAATTCTATTATTCCCTAATTCTAATTCCAGCAAAATTCAGTTCTAAGGAATGTTGAATTTCTCCTCAAGGTGGGACGAGAGATATGGCTACATAGGATATCTGTGCATGTTCCTGTACTCTCCTATGCATGTCTTTTTCAGAGAGTTGAAAGAGTCTAAGTCCTATAATTTAAAAACTGAAGTTTGATAAAAATTACTTCTTCTCTCTTTTTTTTTTTTTTTTTTTTGAGACCTGCTTTGTTGCCCAGGCTGGAGTGAGTGCCGTGGCATCAGCCCAGCTCACAGCAACCTCAAACTCCTAGACTCAAGCGATCCACCTGCCTCAGCCTTCTGAGTAGCTGGGACTATCGGTGTGAGCCACCACGCCCGGCTAATGTTTTGTTTCTATTTTCAGTTGACTGGCTAATTTTTTTTTCTATTTTTAGTGGAGAAGGGGTCTCACTCTTGCTCAGTCTGATCTCGAACTCCTGACCTCAAGCCATCCTTTTGCCTCAGCCTCACAGAGTGCTAGGATTACAGGCGTGAGCCACTGCGCCTGGTCACAAATTACTTTTTGTTAGGATAACCTTGTCTCAGTCATGGATCTAGTTACCCACTCTGCAAGACACTGAGAGTTTCCACCCTGGCATTGGCAAAGAGCAGGATACCAGGGAGAGCTCCAGTCTTACACGTTAGGAGGAATCAGACTTGAAGGCATATCAATTATAATATCACCTGGTAAGCGTTGTGACAGAGGGTAGAGCTAAATGCAGAATGCATTCAAGGGAAGCGTGATTAACCTCACCTGTAGTAGTGGCATGGGCTTTTGAGCGCTGGTGAGCCATGAGATGCATCCTGAAGGTTTGGAAAAGGAGGTTCAGGGTCAGGGAGTATTTTGGGAAGAGAGCACAGCTTGTTCCAGATGCAAAGGTGTGAAAGGTGTGGCATATTTGGGAAAAGGTGAAAATCTCATCATGTTTAAATAGAGAGCAAGTGAGATAAAGGACTGGGAAAGTACACGGAAGAGAAAGTGAAGGCCATTTTATGCCAAGCTAGATGCAAGAAGGAATCCAAAGAACTTTCTACACAGTAAAGAGGCACGATTAGATGCTATTTTTAAAGAGCTAGCTCTGACAGGTATTGGGAGGATGCAGACTGGGTGGGTGAGGTGTGGTGGAAGGAAAAGAGAGAGGAAACTTCAAGGGACAGTGAACACTGTACTAAAGCAGTGGTGTTTGGCAGCCGTTTCAGAAAAAGAACCCATTGGCTTTTATAACTGGGTACTGTTGCCCAAAGCACCACCCTCTACCCCAGAAGGGGCTGCAGGGGCACACATCGAGTCTTGGCTCATCCCCCAGAGCAAGGAGGACTATTTTACAATACAGCACTCCCAATCAACACCACTGGTAGCACACACACAAAAATCACATTTAAACAGAATTTACAAGGACTCAACGGATTATGAAGTAGTTTCTTATCCCCCCTCATGGCTATGAATACATTGCAAAATCTAGGACAGTTAAATACTGTATTTAAATTCAGATGTGATATATACATATGTTACTTATTCTTTTTATAAAGATCTGCCCTAGTGAAATTTAATTAGCCTTTGCAAGTTTATATATTGTGTGTGTTGGAAGGATGATTTAAACTAAGCTGGTAGTTTTAACCTGACTAAATTCTCCAACCTTACCAGCAGAGAGGTGTATCAGAATTAGATTTCACTAAAAGTGGTAGAAAATCCAAATAACAATGTCTATAAAAGGTAGAAGTTTATCTCTTGGATAAATAAATATGATTTGTAGAGCTGGGAGTTGGCTGAGCAGCTTCACGAAATCTTTTTCATCGGGAACTGAGGCTTCTTCTTTCTTACTGCTCTGCCATGTCCATGATTCCCACCTCATGATCCAAGGTGGTGGTTAGAGCACCACACATTTCCCCATATGCCCATGGGAAAGGGGGAAGACTGCAGACAGCTTCACCTCTTTAAGGACTTCTCAAAATTCATATGTGACACTCCTGCCTGCACACAATTACAACATATTTACATGGCAGCAAGGCAGGCAGAAAAATATAATAATTATTCTTGGTGACACAATTCTGGCTAATAATTGGAGGGTCTGTAACTAAAGAAGAAGAGCTAAATGTATATTAAAAGGTAACTAAACCAACAGTCTTTGCTACAGGAGGAACTAGACAAAGTAGGATAATGATAGTGGAGTCAAAATTAATTGCTTTAGCAGTATAAATGACCAGTCAATGACCAGTTCTACAATTTAAAAACAACTCTTAGTAGTTTGAATACAGCCTGCCTAGGAGATACATCAACTGGGAGAGTGAAATTCCAGCACTTTGGGAGGCTGAGGCTGGAGGATTGCTTGAGGCCAAGGGTTCAAGGGCACCATTGCTAGACCACAAAGATTATTTGTGATCTTGCTAATTAAGTGAAAGATAGAGAAATAGACACCTGGGCTCAAGCAGTCCTCCCACCTCAGTCTCCCAAGTAGCTGGGACTACAGTCATGTGCCACCATACCCAGCTAATTTTTTAAAAAATTTATTTTGTAGAGATGGGGTCTTGCTAACATAACAAGGTGTTCAAGGCTGCAGTTAACTATAATTGTGCCACTGCACTCCATCCCAGGAAAAGAGAACAAGACCCTGTCTCAAAAAATAAATAAATAAATAAAATATAATATAATGAAATGAGAAGGTAGATATGGTAGTTTCTCTAGGATGGCTTCCCTTCCCTCTTTATATATGCAGAGGGAGAGCTCTTAAATTATTTGTGTTCTTTGGAGAAAATAGAGATGATAGATAATGTATATTCTTTTGGTATTAGACAGGTAAATGTTTAATATGATTACATCACTCACACACCTTGGCCAACACTGGCCCACTAACCATGACCCTCTATAGCACCTCTCCTCCTTCCAGACGGAATCACATCACACCCTGCCACCATCCCAGGGGTCCAGTGTCACACCTAGCTCTGCCCATTCCAGTGGCAGCTGCTGCTCCAGCACGATTTCCCCCACTCCATGCTATTCGTCCCCAGGGAAAAACCAAAAACTTATCTTAATAGATCCATCTGCAGTTCTGGATTAAGAAGTATTCATATTTGATTGGTCGTACCTCTCTCCCATGTCACAGGAGAGCTTGTGCCTGACCTTGTGCCCACCACAAAGCAGTTAGTGACTCAAATCAGGGAGTGGAGAGGCTAGTTAAGGGAGATAACTTTGGAGTGCCAGGGCCTCATAGTGCCCTTTAAATAGTTCCACATGCTGTTGACATGGGGGCTTTTACCCTGCTTGCACATAGGCCTGGCACAAGCTTGTGTGTGTATTAACAACCTATATGTTAGGTAGGCAACTATCAGAAATTTAAAATAGGGACAAAAGCAAAACATTCCAATGAAAATGGTAGGTATGGAAGATCATTTTGAATCCTTCAAGATAACTGCCACCAAGTCCTTCTCTCCCCATAAGCGCACACCATTTCCCTTGGAGAGATGGAGTCTACTCCTCCCCTCCCTCTTGAATCTGGGCTGGCCTTAGGGCCTTGCTTAGCCAATGAGTATGAAGCTTTGCAGCTTCCACCTGGGTCTCTTACAATGCTCGTGGAAGGCTCCTTTGGGAAAAACCAGCTGCTCTGCAAGAGGTATAAGTCTCTGTAAGACTATCCTGGGGGCATGATGCTGTGAGAAGCTTAAGCCATGTGCAGAGGCCCTGGAGGAAGAGACCAGTATGGAGAGTGAGAGGCCACAAGCATGAGGAAGCTATTTTAGGAATGGATCCTCCAGTGCACGCACTCCAGCTGAAAACATGTGGTTCAAGATGAACCATCCAGCCAAGCCCTTCCCAAATTCCTGACCCATAAAATTGTGAGTAAAATAAAATAGGTATTTAAAGTCCTTAAGTTCTGGTATAGACAGATAACGGAAAAGGTAGGTTAGAAAGAGAATGTCATATAGGAAATGTGGATGGAAGATAAGCAAGAGGTGAGATAGGATCGAAGGATTCAAATTGAGTTGGAAAACTATGAAGTCATTAGTGTGAAGCTGAATTTCAATGAATGAAAAGGCCAGGTGACAGGGAGCCAATTCCATGAGGCAAAAGTGGAAAAACTAAGAGAATAATATGTTAACATAGACACTCCCAAAAGGAAAATAGTAATCTCAGGAAAAGGGAAAACTCAAATAGCATTGCAAACAGTCACCCCAGAAGATTTACATATAAACCAAATTAGTATAATGTTAAACAGAAACTTGGGGGAGGAAAATCTCATTGACATCAGCATCCACGTTCCACATGGAATGCCTATTGATTGAGTGTGTATTTGGGCCAACAGTTGGTGATTTATGGAAGGAGGAGATATAACTCTTGTCATTATGGAGCTCACAAATACATTGCATCTAATATTTCTCCCAGGATGATAACTTGATGACCCCTCCCATTATGAGGAAATATTGGAACGTCTCGTTTGTATGGGAATAGCAACATCTCTGCATTGTCAATATTAAGCCAAATCTTTCAAAAAAGAAGACAAATATATCACAACAATATAGAAAAACCAAGTCTGTAAGCTAAAATCTGAAAAATGAAAGGATGCTAATATAGGACCATGCCTTCTGGGAGGTCTGTTGTTAATTAATGAGAAGTTGCAACACTAGATATATAACAAAGTTTCTCATGGAACTGGAGGGGGAGTTTGGTATTACTTTCCTTTTTTGAAAAAGAGAAGAGAGGATTAAATGAGAAATGCAGAAGTACATCTTGCTTTATATAGTCCTGAAAAGTCCTATAGAATTGGGCTCTGTCTTAAAAACCCAGGGATATTTGTCACCCAGAATATCACAGTAAATCTTATGATGTATTGTTAGGAAAGTAAAAGCTCCTCAGGCATACCGCCTTCATTTTTAAAAACACTGATGTAGATTTTCACATTCATAATTAAATTTGCCTAAAGTAGGGTCTTCCCATATTGCAATGTGGTGAGGGGAAGAATAGATTTTTTAAAACTTCAAGATTCATTCATGTCAGTGGCAAAGAATAAAGAAGACAAAATCACTGATGCCCCTACTCATCCCACAGTTTAGCCAGTTTCTTGCAGAAACCATCTTTTTTCTTTCCTCCAGATCAGTCTAACCTGTTTTCAAACTTTTTTCACTCCCTCCCTTTCCGCTTTACCCCACCCATTGCCAAGGTCCCTTTACCTGTGGCATTTCACACTTGGGGAGAGCTGCTAATGGTTGCCAACAAAAGGAATGCTAATCGCACCAATTAAGAGGTGTGAATGTCACCCGTTACCTACCAGCTTTGTTACTGAACATGTTAATTAGTAATTGTACAGGTGCAGGCTTTTTAGTTCACAAGGTTAACGCTGAAGCACAGCTTTGTTGGAGCTGTTTGTTTAAATATTGAAAAATCATGGGTAAAGGGCTGGTCTATGTTGGAGAATGAACAGATGCCGTTGCTGTACTTTCCTAGACTAGATGGAAAATCTTTAGACTGACTTAGCAATATAATTGACCTTCAAGAAGTGATTCTTTGTGGTCAATCTATTAAAGGGTAGGTGTTTGTGGTTCTCTTGCCTTGGGTGGAGGAACAGGAAACTTTCCATATGTTACAGGACTGTGGAATGCCACTGGAGGGTCAGTTGAGGGCACCATGCTAGAAATGTGTAGAGTTAATGAAACGAAAATCCTTTATAGGGAATTTTTTTAAGCTGACAGTTTCTATATTAATCTCTTTCTGAAAGCTTTACTCATTCATTGATTCAGTGTTACAGATACGTCCTTCAGACTTCCTTTTTAAAAGTTTTGACTAATGAAACACCTGGATGAGGGAACTTGTTTCAGAATCACATACTCCCAACTTGATAGGAACCTTGAGATCACCCCAACCAGCCTCTGATTAGAGAAGGTAACAGAAAGCCATTTTCCAGAGAAGACAACAGAGGTCCAAGATATGACACGACCTGCCCAAGGCAATCAAACCAAGATTAATTTGGATTTGCAAAGTGAGCTACATTTTGGAAAAATCTAACCTTCAATTGTTCTCCAGCAGAATGAGTAATTCCTGTGAGGAGCTGGTAATTTTTAGCTTGTCCTCAGGCATACTGAAATATCTTTGCTCTTTCCACGCATCTGTAAGAGCAACTGTTGTTTTCAGTCATTCAAGTGGAAAGTGTGCAGTGAGTGCCTCTTCTATTTTTGTGGTAGACTCCACAACAAATAAAGTCTCTCTGGGAAGCCCAAGGGTGGCTTCTTGGAACATAAACTGCAAGGTTTTGGGAGTTGCTGTGCAATAGTAAAACCAGTTGATGGTTTTGAGAGTAGTGACCTGTGATCACCTTGTTCCTTGTTCATGATGTATCTACTTACCACCTGCCTTACAACAAGGAGTAAAGTGGAGGTGCTATAGTAGATTGCCTAGGAGTACAGGCTGCTCTCTACATGTAAGAGGATGAATCTAATTCTTTACTCATGATGAAATGAACAAATGAACTCCATATTCTTAGCATGTGCTCGGTACATTTTAAATGCTCAAGAAATGCTAACCGTTATTGTTAGAAGCTTACTAGCTTATGGGAACATTTGAATCTTGTATTTAATAACCACAAAAAACCTAACAAAGGATTTCAGCTTTTTCTTTTACATGGAGCTGAGGATTCTTTTTTCCTCCTCTATTTTGTATTTAAAATCCATTTTAGGTTATCGTTTTGCAAAGACATGAAATGTTCAGTATAGACAACTGTAAAGATACATGTAAACATATATGTAGACATATATGTAAACATGTCTTTCAATAAAAAAAAATCTATAATCCTACTTGGGATAGCTGTTACTAACACTTTGGCATATAACTTTGAGGACTGTATATATGCATAAACATTTAAAAAATTAAAATGGGAATGGATTATGCAAACTGGTTTGGAAACTACATTTTGCATTTTTTATATTTAAATCTTTTTTCTTTAAAAATACTATTTACTTCCGTCATAATTTTTGTTAGCTGAATAATATTTCTTTGTTCGAATTTTCCATGATTCAATGAATTCCCTAGTTTAGCATATATTGGTTGTTTCTAATTACTCATGGCTATTTAAAAAATACTGTGATGAGTATCCTTGTAGCTAAGTTTCTTTAGACAAATTCTTAGAGGTAGAATTTTTGAGTGAATGGGTCATATACATGTATTAGTATCTATTGTTACATAACAAATTACCTCAAACTTAATGGCGTAAAACGACACACTTTTAATATCTCAGTTTCTGTGGGTCAGGGGTCTGGGCAAGACTTAGCTGGTTCCCCTGCAAGGCAGCAGTCAAGGTGTCAATTGTCAGTGGGGGCTGTGGTCTCATCTGAGGCCGTACTAGGAAGCATTCGCTTAAAAACTCACTAGGGTTGCTGGTAGAATCACTTCCTTGCTATTGCAGGATTGCAAACCTTGTTTTCTTGCTTACTGTAGGCTTGGGGGTGCCTTTGGCTCCTACAGGTAGCCTGAAAGTTACCTGCAGGTGGTGGGCTTTCTAACACAGGCAGCCCAAACATGGCAGTTTGCTTGTTTAAAGCCAGCAAGAGAAGGAGACACATACTCCAGCAAGATGGGTACTACGGTCTCGAGTAACGCAATCATGTAATCACATATATCTTGCCTCTTTTGCCACATTCATTCTACTGGCTAGACACAAGTTACAGGTCCAATAAAACTCCAAGGGTGGTAATGAAACAAGGGCATGAACACCAGAATGTGGGGTTATGAAGGCCACCCTAAGAATCTGTCTGCTTCAATACATGTTTAAAGCTTTTGATTAAATGTAACCAAGCCATGAATATATCTCTATTAGCACAGAATTAGTGTGCCCTTTTCCTACAACCTTGCTAATTTGTGTATCATCATTTAAAACAACAATCTGCCAACTTGATAGGAAGAAAATGATACACTTTAATGTGAATGTATTTGTTTATTAATGAAAATGAAATATATTTCTTATGTTCTTTGGTAATTTGCATATTTCTCTTTTGGTAATTGCCTTTTATATCCTTGGGTGGGGCATTAATGCTTTTCATTATTTTTACACTTTGTTGGAAGTTTTTTCCCCCATTTGTCTGCTGATCTTAGTTGTCTTAAGGGATATTTAGGTGTATGGCTTATTTTATTTTATTGTAGTCATATCAGACATTCTTTACCTTGTTGGTATTCTCTTTATCACCGTGTAGAGTGTTTTCCTTCCCCAGGATTACATAAATATTCTAAAGTATTTTAAAAAAAAGTGTGTAAAGTAAATTTATGGTTTCTTTTTACATTTACATTTAATATATCTGATATTTATTTGTTATATGATATGAAAGAGAGATTTATTTTTGTTATTATTACTTTTTCTAACCATATATGGTCGGTAAGTTTCTAGGAACTCATTAAGACTAAAAAGCCTGAGGACCCTAAGCAGTAAATTGGGACTTGTAGGATTTTTAGCATCATGAGAGGCAGATAGAACAGATATTCATTTAGGAAATGGGAGCTTAAGTTATTCTTTGTGGCAGCTGTCAGCTATATATCCTTGTGAAGGCCATGGATTTATTTTTTGTCTGTGAATGTAGCAGAGAGTTATCGCATTAAATCCCAGGTAGTCACTGTGAGGTCAGTCTGACCAAGTGTGGAAGATCTTCCATTCATTCCCGCCTTTCCTTATGTGGCGGAATTTGCTTACTCTTCCACAAAGTGCATTCTCCCTTTTTCCTCTTTAATAATAAAACTCCTTTGGGTTGTAGCAAAGCTCCTCAATATCCATTTACATTCCATACTTCCTGACTTCCTTTGCAACCAATCATGGTCATGTGACTATGATCAGGCCAATGGGATATGAGTGAAAGCCATGTGTACAATTTCTTGGTTATGTATTTAAAAGAGGCTTTCTCTTGATTCTTTTTTCCTTTTCTTTTGTGCTGGAGCATGCATGTGCAAGAGATTCAGCTTTGACTATGAAGACAAAGGCAACACTGTAGGACTGTGGTTCTCAAAGTGTGGTCTTCAAACCATCAGCATCAACATCCCATGAGGACTTGTTAGAAATACAGAATCTTGGGTCTTATCTTAGACCTACAGAATCAGAAACTCTGGGGTGGGCCAAAAAGCCCTCTAGGTGATTCTGAAGTTCAAAAGCAGAGAGGAGTAAACTACAGCTCAAAAACACAGGCCCAAACCACTGGGTGGCTCAATTTTGTACAACCATGAGCTAAGAATGGTTTTCACGTTGTTAAAGAGTTGCAACAATCACAAAAATAACAAAACCAAAGAAGGATATGTAATTTAGACTTATGTTGTGTGCAAAGATTAAAATATTTACTGTACAGTCCTTTACAGAATAAGTTTGCCAATGTTTGCATTAAAGTTTGAGAAGTACTGTCATACAGACTAGCTCAATGATTTAGAAGAAACTTAGATCCCTGAATAACTTTGTGGAGCAGACTTGCTCTGTCAAGTTGGCCTGCTCACCCTAGGATTTCTAAGCAAGAGAAAAATAAATTTCTATTCTATGTAAGCCTCCATATGTGGGGTCTCTTAGTTATAGCAGCTGCACCTACGTAACAAGTGAGAAGGAGGTGCTATACCATACATTGATTTCTCTTCCCACACCTCATTGTCAGTGAGGGATCTGTGGTTTGTTTTTTTGTTTCCAACATCACATCGCTCCTGATAGCTCTCTTGAAAGGCACAGATGTTATTAATAGATTCATTGAATAGTCATCCACATATTTTAAGTTCAGAAAAATTTACTGGAATGTCAAGGTCAAGTTCAATCTACCTGACTGACTACCCTTAAATGTTTTCCACCAAAATAATTTCTTAAATGCATTTGCTCAGTAATCTTGTACTTACATATCTTTACTCTGAAATATTGACTCAGAAAGCTTGGTGTGCCAGCACTGAACAAACCGTCATGACCCCTTTTATTTTGGCTGATGCAAACAGATTCATCCTCGTTGGGAAAGGTGCATTGAATGACAACAGCTCTTAATAGACAGGATTTGATGGTGATGTCTGCAGCTGTCTGCTGTGGGATTTGTTTTTAAGAGGGTAGTTATGGTTTAGGCCAGATGACTAAGACTACTGCAATTAGGGAGGTGATTAAAAGGTTTAAATGACCTTGTCAGCGTGGGGTCTGTATTCCCAGCTATCTGTCCTCCCAATTCCCTGTAAGTCATCCTGCCTAGATCAGGAGATGGTGCAATGGACACTCTGCCTCCGGAAGCATATGGAGGAAGGAAGAGAAAGGGTGGATCTGAACTTCATTAGTTGGCAAATACAGTTCTTTTCTAGGTCTCTCCAGAAATTTATAAGCCAAACAGCAAGCAAGTTGGCAAAACCTTGCTTCCAGCGGGAGCGAAGTGTCCCAGGTGGGGTGCGCACCTAAGGGAAGCTCAGGCTTGGGGCCGGCGGTGGGTGGATGGGCGAGGGCCGGCGGGAAGAAGCGGCCTGGGGCTGCAGGGAGACGCAGTGGCTTCGCCGCACACCATAAGCGTAGTTGTGGGCCACAGGCTCGCTCGTGTCATTTTGTGTGCTGTAATGAAGCCTGACGAGAGGTCTCCCGCTTGCGAATAGCCGGCTGTTGTCCTAAAAATGCAAACCATCGCCTCGGGCCATGGAATCGGGAACAGGCAGAGGACAGAGGCTCCGGCTGGGCGCCCCACGGCTGGCCCTCCCTTCAGCACTCTCGACTTGGATGTAGAAAGCTGCTCTTTACCCTTGTACATAAGGACACAGAAGAAAGAGTTTTTTTTGTTTTTTTTTTAAGGTGTCCCAGAGACAGTTTTAATCCTGACTTTTTGCTGAGAAGACAGGGGAGGAGGGACGCCTACCACCAATCCTCAAGCCCCCTGTGTTTTCTCATGCAAAATAAGCCTTTGAACTTGAAAGCTGCATTTTCGCCTCCTCCCCTAGGGCCCTCCCCCTTACACCCCCATCTTTCCCGTTCTCTCAGCCAGTCAGTCGCAGCCACCCTTGGCCAGGCGTTTTGGAACAATGGCTCATTAATATTCGATGGGCCGGGCGTGCCAGCAGAGCACGGGGGTTCAGAGCCCGCAGCCCTCTCGCCCCGCGTGGAAGTCGCGGGCCAGGAGCGAGCCCCCAGCCCCTCCGCGCAGCCCCGGGCGCCCCGGGCGCTGCTCTGAGAGGCTGCCCCGATCCCAAGACCGCTAAGAACCAGGCTTGGTTCGGCAGCGCCGCCTGGGCCTGTGTTGGCTATGCAAAGGGAGTTGTCCCTTTCTGCAGTGTTTGTTTGTTGTTTGTTTTTGTTTTGAAATGTTGCCTTCATGCTTCCCAAGCAGCCTGCTGGTCCCGGGGCTGCGAAGACTTCCTTGACTCTTGAGGCAAGGCAATTTTGGGGTTACAACCTTGTCCCCCATTCCCTCTAAGGGTCTTTGTAACCCATTGCCCACGTTTCAGAACCCCTCCTCCTCCCTCGTGTCAGTCTCCTTGGAGTCAAACCCCTGCAGTAGAAAAAAAAAATGCACTTTTCCTTGTGTTTTTAGGCATCTATTATTTCTATGGAATTCTTGACAGACAACAAAGAATTAAAAAAAAACTGTCGATTTTCTGCTGTCAAGGAAACAAGCTGTTCTCCCCATTTAAGGCTCCCTTGGTAAGCCTGGTGAAAACTTTATTAAGAATTGATGAGTACAGACAGTCTCTCACCGAACTCACCTGGAGTCATTTCTAGAATAACATGCCACAGGAGCTTGGTGAATGCGTGATGGTGAATACCAGCTCTATTGAATGCCCCTGGTTTTCCGGAAGGCCTGGCAAGAGCGGCTGAACTCCACAGGGCTTCCATGCTCAGGGTGCCTTGGTGCATCCCTGCACCTAGGACAACACGAATGCCTGTAGGGGCAAAATGGTGTAATGCCCCTTCCTTACCCATTTTAGGGTCCGTGGCCAATATCTCTCTAACAAAATACAGACTAGTAGGAGAAAAGCGTAACATTTATTTAATCAAAATTTTACGTGACACGGGAGACTTTAGAGATGAAAACCCAAAGTCCAAGGGAGAGCTGTGTATTTTTATGCTTAGGTCCCATGAAGAATGGGTAGCCGTGTAGAAGCGTGATTGGACAAAAAGGGTGTGATCTAATGGAACAAGCTGGAGGAGTTTTGCAAGGCCCGTTTGTTCAGATTCTTTCCAGTGTTTCTGTCACTCATTCCACCAACCCCAGAGTGTGAGGCAGGGCCTTTCTGGATATGAGCGTCTTCTGGCCTGCTGTCAGCGGAGGTGGTTAGAGAGACCTCTCTAGGTTTTATGGCTTGCTCTGGGGGAGAGAAGTGCTAGTTTCTATGACCCGCCTTGGGGATAAATGAGGGAAGGAGAAAGGAGGGCAAGGGAAGGTCAGAGAGAACTTCTTGCTTCTGAGACCCTGCCCGTCTCCTTCAATTCAAAGTTCCCAGCATGCCAAGGTACCATACTTGGGGGTACCGTGTTCTCAGCCCCCACACCTCACACCTGTATAGTACTCCATGGTTCATAGGCCCTACAACATAAGCCTCCAAACTGGGTCCCCCCACAACCCTGGCAGTAGGTGGGGCACACCGCTATGTGGGCCAGAGCCCCCCGTGGGGGGTGGGGAGGGGTTTGCGTACAAGCAGTTGAGGTGGGCAGGCAGCCGATCCAGGGTTTCAAGTACAGGCCTGGCAGTACCTGTGACCTCCACTCTCTGCACTTCTCCGTCTTTCTTTTGCACATTTCTCTCTGTATTTGCATTGCTTATTTGCTCATCACTTTTTGTAAAAAATTCCACTTTCCAGGGACATTCAGCAGGTAATTTGGGCTCTTCTCACTGTGCTCAAATCCTCATTTACTCTCTCTTCTTGGTTAAAGCCAATCTGTCCACAAACCACCCTGCTTTCAATACAACTTAATAAACCTGAATTGTGACCCCTTTGGTGGTACTCCGTGGTTTTCAGAGCACTGCTTTCAGATTAAACTTTGGTCTCTCAATGGAACCTCACAGCAATCCTGTCTGGTGACGATTCACAACCTCATTCCCGGGTAAGGCAGTGAAGGCTCAGGCTAGTCATGCATTTCCTCTTCCTTCTTGGTGATCCCACCACTCCCAGGCATGTGGCTGGCAACTTGGGTTTGTTCACATTTGCAGGAGGCCTATTTTCTATTTTTATGAAACCAGCAGATAAGCTATGATATGTGCCCCAAAAATCATAATTCAGGGTATAATTGTATGCCTGTGAAAAGAATATAAGTAAAGGGCTATATTATTTCAGAAAAGGGAGACATTCTTTTTGGTGGAAGGAGTATTACATTAGAGTGGTTGGTTAAAGACACGCCTCTGGTATCACAGGGACGTGGGTTGAATCACCCTCACTATTTGCTGGCTACTGACATGGGACAAGTTATTTAACCTCTCTGAGTTTTAGATTCCTTATCTGTAAAAAAGTTTCATTATACTTAACAGCATTTCCATGGGGATTAAATGAGATAATGTATGTAACTTACTGAGCCTGGCACAGAGTGAGGACTCAGTAAATGGTAACAATTATTGGGAGGTTCTGCACACATACAATTTTGACAGCTAGAGATGGGGCAGTTGATGACATTTCTGATAGGGAAGAACCTCCTACTTATGCTTCATATTCTAAAATTACCCTGTGTGATACAAGAACTCTTACAAAGCAGGTAATTACCAAGATAGTTTATCAATTGGTGAGCATTTAACAAAGCACTACTACTTCGTCATTGAAGTCTCTCTACAAAAGTTTGGATAGACCTTGTTATCTCCTACTAATAGAGGAGAAAATCAGAGCTCTCAGAGATGGAAGAACTTGTTCTTGGTCACACTTTTAGTAGCCAGACTAGATTCCTGTTTTTTCTTTTTTTTTTTTGATTCCTGTTCACAACTTCATTCCTTGATCCCATTCTGTGTGTCTTAGATCTGTCTGGCACTTACAGTGTACTAGGCACTACGCCAGACACCTTATAAATGTTAAGTCATTTAATCCATACTGCATCTCCTTGAAGAAGTAGGTGTGTCATTGTTCTGTAAGTGAGGGAGATTGAGACACAGAGAAGGCAAGCAACTTGCACAAGTTTTCACAGCAGCGAGGGGCAGAGCCATCTACCACTCTAGGTAGGCTGGCCCTGATGTCTCTCTTGCCATGAAATTGAGTATCTCCTGGTGTTTGCTCTGTGTTCTACAGTTTCCCTTCTATGGTTCCGTCTGCTTGCTCTGAACTGAGTAAGCACCAGCCCCAGGTGGGTAAGGAGTCAGTAGGTGCTCACCACACGGGAAGCTCACGGTGGCAGGGACATGGCGACTCACTGCTAAACGGCAGCATGTTTGCAGGCTCTCTCTGGTGAGGAGCAACGTTGCCGAGAGGCTGCAGGAGTAAAGGTCCGGAGCAGGCAGGGTGCAGAGAATGTGGGATTTGCAATAAGCAGACCCAGGTAGAGGCCAAGTAGGGGTGGGGATTTGCTCCTCTGGAACCTCGAGCAAATTGCTGAAACCTTTCGGATCTTACTTACCACATCTGAGAAAACAATGGGGGCAATGTGAACACTTTCCCACCTGCCTCACACACTGTTCTGAGGATAAAATAATGAGCAAGTATACACAATGTGGAGACTGAAAAGGCTATACAATATGAGTCACCCAAGGACTCAAACTATTTTTAATGTGCAATGAAATCCTGACTTGCCTCGTTGGCTGGAGTGACTGGTGGAAATAATTTGTTTCTGTAACGGGCGGGACCCAGCCTAGATCTCTAGAGACCAACTTTCTTTTAACCCACCTTGGCTTTCTATCCATTGTGTTATCTGCTTCTCCACCTAAGTAGTGATTTTTAGTGATTGCATTGCAGTCCTAGACTTAGGAGAGGATTTTTTAACCCATGGCTCTTATTAGCTTAACACCTTTGTACAAACAACAAAGAGGAGACGTTTTCCCTCTTTGTTTAATTTCATAGTCGATATGCGCTTCTTACCTGGTTAAGGCATAGAATGAGGTCACATGTATTTTGGCATTGAAATCATGATAACTGCATTTTCTTCTGATTTATTCCTTTCCTGTGGTATTCCATGGAAAAACCCAAACCCTTAGGAACTTAGCCCAAAGAGCTTAGTCATCATAGATATGTATTATCTTACAAAAGAAGAAACTGGAATATCTGGTCAGGCTGCAGAAGAGCCTCCTTTTCTACTCCTGTTGCTGCCATCAACAGTAACTACTAGAAGTTTAGGAGCTGAAGCCCTGCTTGTGGACAGACTGCTCTGTCAAGACTGTCACGGGGTCAGTGGTGGTTTCTCAGCATGTGCTTTGGGGAAGAAAGGAGGAAAACTTATCTAGCATTCTCCATGCCCAAGGAGGCCTGAACCTCCAGGATTACAGCCCCAGGTGAGCAGCTCTCTCAGTTCTCACAGCTGCAACCCTGCCCTCACCCTTGGTGGTTCTAGAATGACTGTCGGATGGGAAGGAGCTTCAGCCATCTGGCCTACTGCCAGGCTTCCTCCCCAGCAACCCAGATCCTGGAGTTGGGGGTACAGTTTTGGACTCCCCTTTTCTTCTAATGACTTTCCTTATAGGGAGTCTTTTCATCTCTCCTTCTCTCCTGCAGGCAGCGTCTGTTGCATTCACCCTCAACCAGGATTAAACTATGGCCCGAGAGCCACATCCAGCCCACAGTTTTATTTTGTAAATAAAGTTTTATTGAAACACGGCCATGCTCATTGGATGACATATTGTCTGTGGCTGCTTTCCACCAGCAGAGTTGAGTACCTGTGGCCCACAAAGCTTAAAATATTTAAGTCTATACTAATCCCTGTGACCCTTAAAAGTGCTATGGTGACATTGATTACCAAAGTAAAATGTTCTTGGTCCTGTTTCTCTTCCTCCTAGAGGATTCCATAGTCAAATAAATTGATGGATGTAAATTAATGCATGTAGGAAGGGTAACTCCAATCATCCGAAGCAGTGGCATTCCAGGTTCTTGTCAAACCACCAACAACAATTCTTTTCTACTCTCCCCCCAGAACAATGATTTCTTTTTTCTCCAGAACAAAGAAGATGAGCTCTAAGTTGGCCTCATGTCTCCACTTCCAGAAATAGAAATAGGTAGCAAGTTTTAAATAGAAAACAGTTCTGACTCACCAGTATCCCAAAACACATTCCCAAGGCCACGAAGCACTGTCACAGTGTCTACCAAATCCTAGGGCTCCTTGGAATAAATCAGTAATAGTACCAGCAGTGACTTCAGGGGTCTTTTAAAACTTCAAAGGATGAAGAGACATGAAATCAATCTTTCTTGAAAGTTTCTGTGACTAGCAATAATTATATTGAAGACCATTTGTGAGATAAGGCTAGGTTTTTAAATAGTGTTAGAGTCATAATGACCTAACTGATTAAAAATGAGAATATTCACAATATAGTTTGGCTTTTCTTCTCTCCCTTCAAGAGCCTTGTTGTACAACAGCCTGAGCTAAACATGCTGTGTCAATCTCATTTTTTTACATTTCCCGGGTGTTTTCTTCTTAGATCATGCAACAACCCTGTCATTATTTTAAATATTTTTGCCTGTAAATTGCAGAATACTTGATCTGATTTTAATAGGACCCATGTGTGAAATCCTTTATTTTTTTAAAATCTATCATTCTGATTCTTTCTGCTCTTTAGTACAGCACAGCTTGGTAGCACTAGGTACGTCTTGTTGAAAGTATGTCCATAAATATGTCCCTTGCAGCATGGAACAGCTTGTTAAATTGGCAGTCCTCAGCAGTTTGCCTAGAAAAGTTTGCCTCACTTGCGATAGTCCAAATGTAGGGCAGAACACAGCGTAACTTTTTATCTAATTTTACCAATTGACATATTCTTCAAATTTTTAACTACCTCGTGCCTTTTTCTTACAGTGCCACCACTTGACTTTAAAATGGCTAAATGTTCTCATGATTGCTAAATGTAGATAGGAATATTACCTTTAATTATTGGATATTAATTTGGGGAGAAATACTGTAACTTAAAGTAGGATGCCAAAGCCACTGTGGGGAAATGTTGTGATAGGACCGAGGCCACCCGTTTCTATTCCTGAGGTGGGATTGGTGCTGTTCTCCATCATGGCAAGGGGTTAGGTTTTCAGGTTTTATTGATGTACTTTATTGATATATTATTCTTTGTGATACCCCATTGCTGATAATGATATACTTTGATATTTTACTGATGTGTTGATACACTCTGATTTTCATCCCTCTCTGGTTAGGATCCTGTTGGAACTAGGGATGACAAGTATAGAAGGACTCTTGATCCAAAATTTAATGTCACTTGATGAGCTTTCAGTATCACAGCCCTTTGCTCCTCTTGGTGAGAGGAGGCTGTGTTTTTTCTCTCCTTCCATCCACAGCACAGAGACAGACAGCACCAGCTTGGCATCCAGGCCTCAGGACACCAGGAAAACCTCCCCTATTGGCTTGTCATCATACCTGTTCAAAATTTGCCAAACTTCATCCTAGGGGCAAACACTACAACAAAATAAGACAGAACAAAACATATATCTGAACATGGTATCTGCAAAGGGACGAGGGAGTTGGGGCAGAGTACCACACAATGACTGTGCTCAGAGTCCCTGTCTTGGTGGCCACACTCTGCGGATGGCTCTAAGTGGCCTGAGGGTGATGCATTTTCCATGCTTCGTTCCTGTCAGCAGACTTTACCACACAGTAGGGGATTTGCCAGTCTCTGAAGAATGTATTAGAAAGTACTATTTTATGAGCAATTCTTAAAGAAATCTTTCTTAGAAATGTTGAAATGCAAAGTAGACTTTCCAGAAATGAGACCCAAACTTTCTATCCCCTTCTACAAGATGCTTTCCTACTGCAGGTGGGTAGGGTCCACTGCATTTGGATTGTTTTTGTTTGACTAGAATTAAGTATATGAGATATATTACGACCTCTTATTTTTGAGGTGGAGGGAGTTTATATTTCTCATCTCTGAAGCTTCTGTCACAGTTTTTCTCAAAACTGAGGGTTCGAGTCTCACTTCAGAATCATTCATCCTGGGTAGTGGTTACAAGTGCACATTTCTGGGATCTACTTTTAACTCAATCGGAGTCTAAGGTTTTACTAAGGTAGAATCTAGATGATTCTGATATACACAAAAAATTTGAGATAATGACATCTAATGCACTATATTCAATAATGAATGCATAATGAATAAAATAATAAATAATGAATAAAAATAATCCAAGGGAATAAAATGAAATTATTAAATCAAATAAGGTACATTCTTTTTTCATTAAATGTCCTTCAGGCTTTATGTTGATTTAACCATGTTAAAACTGTGACCAAAGACATTCTAAATTGTGGCACTGCAGTTGATAATTGAAAAAGAAAATTCTTGGCTGGCATCTTGAATATTTTCTTATACTCTTGGAGGGGTCTGTGAAACACACTTAAAATAGCCATCCTGGATTATTTTACTTTTTTAATGAAAAAAATAATTATTGCCAAAAGCTAGTTGCTGGAATTGTATAAAAATGTTTACAGATGCCTTCGGAAGAAAACAGCAGAATGTGGAACTAATTGTGTTGATTCCAGATAATTATGAAACACAAATGACCATTACTTACAACAAGTCCCCTGATAGTTAGGGTTTGACTCCAGGGATCAGACTCAAACAAAGAAAAAAAAGCGGTGATATATTTGTATGGTATATTCAAACTGGAAACTGTACTCTATCCCCAAGTTAATGAAGTTCTTTGGTCCAATTATATAAACTATTATTTTTAACTAAATAAAGTTTTCTGCTTTCCCTAACATCAATGGAGTATATATATATTTTTTAATGTTGAATTCCTGTGAATTCATATCACTTTGACTCCTGGGAATAAAAGGTGAATAAGAGGTGAATGGAACCATCTCCTACATTTCTGATTTCCCTCTACAGTGGAAAGTGACATATTTAGGTATGAATTGTTTTCATTTCTTTTCCATCTTAAATTATCAGTGTATTTCACGTCAGGATTAGGAGAAGCCCAAAAGAGACCTCCGGATGATACAGGATATCTCAGTATAACAAACCCAAGCAACCTTAAGGTGATTCAGATCTTTGTTAGAATATTTTCAGGCTGTCCCCAGCCTATATGGACCTCTCAGTTTATTGTGGTTTGGCCGTGCTCTCTTTAGACTAAAAGGTGGAATTGAAAACATAGAAAAGGCCAGAAATTTCCAGTGGGACTCACCACTACCAAGAAATGCCAGAGGACTGAATGTGATTTTGAGCCTCTGCTGAACAGACATATCTACAAGAGAGTATCTTCCGCCTTTATAGGAAAATAGGCTTAGATTTCACATTACTAACTGGAAGAGAAGCTGAAAATCAACATATACTGTCTAATGAAAATAGAAGGCAAGCCATGATGTAATTTTAAATATTCTGCTAGCTACTTCAAAAGAAGTAAAAAAGAACAGGTAAAAAAAAATTGATAATATGTTTTATTTAACCCAATATTCCCAAAATATCATTTGAACATGTAATCAATATAAAAACTATTAATGAGATGTTTGACCTTCTCCTTCATCATACTAGATCTTCACATCTCTATTTGGAGTAGCCACATGTTAAGTGCTCAATAGCTGCGTGTGGCTAGTGGCTGCCATATTGGACAATGTAGCCCTGGACTGTTAATCTCTCATCCACATATGAATTCTCTAAGAAGGACTCTTCTGAAGAATAAACTTTTTTTCAGAGGCAATATAATGTTGTCATTTCTGCTGTGATCTAAGGGCTTGGAGCTTCCAGTCTGGCAAATAGGTGAGTGTGGAGAAGCAGGAGAGGGAGTGGGGAAGCCTGCTCTCCATTGGCATATGAAGGCAGCCCTTGAGTTTGCCTGGGCTGCGGAGGCTGAGTTTCTCCAGAAAGGTTAGTGCTGCATTGACCAAGTTGGGCTGTCAGACACTGAAGTTTGCATCATCCCAGGCTCTGCTGCACTTTTGCACTGCTGGATGGTTCTTTAAGACGTCTCCATGGGATGTTTATCCCCCTTTGCTGGTGGCTGTCTCACTTCAGCTTGCCATTTAGCAGCTGCTAATGCCTCCTCTGTCAAAGACGCTGAGCTACTTAGTTCCATTCTCGGCTCTCTTGATTGGTAACTGGAGAGACACCTCAAGGAGCCAGAGGTGACATGACAAATTCAAGGCTCACGGGCAGAGCAAAGAGTAGGCAATATAAACTGGGGTTCAGTTTACCTCAATCTGGAGTATGCCACATCAATAATAGCTTATTGCCCTAGAAACTTATCAGCTTTCTTGGACAGTTTTATTTCTGGATTTCAAGTGCAGAAGGTTGTTAATCATACTTCTTAGTTTATGACACCATATCATGGGTCTGCATAGGCTTTTCTCTTGATGAACTGGCTTACTTATGTCATCTGTCTATCTATCTATCTATCTACCTATCTGTCTTCTATCATCATCTGTCATTTATCCATCCATCCATCTTTCTATCTAATTTGATCCCTGTTTCTCAGTTTCTCACTGCCATTTCCATTCTTCCTTCTACCACAAGCAGCCCTTTTAATGTGTCTGATGATATCCTTCTGTTTTCATGTGTTCTTGTAAAACATGTGTTCATGTATTTTAATTTACACAATTATTATGCTAGATAGCTTATTCTATTTCTTTATCCTCTGACCTATTGTTTCTAAGACTTATCCATGTAGCTTTGTGAACTTCCAGTCCTTTATTTCTAATTGCTGCAGAATACTTTTATAGTCAACATCTACCATGTTTTACCTATTCACAAGTAAGGGGCACTCCCACTTCCCACCACTACAAACGATGCTGTGACAAATGTCATGGAGCTTATCTCCCAGTGTGTGAGACTGTTCTTGAGAATTCTATCCATGAACGGGATTACTGTGTCCCAGGGAATATGACACAGTGCTTAGTTAATAGGGAATTCAATTTAACTAAGTACTACCAGGTTGTTCTCAGAATGTCTGCACCAGTCTATGTTTATGTCAAGAGGCACATGGAGGATTCCATATCCTCATATGCCCCCACATAATGGCATTATCCAGCTTTCTGATATTAATCAATTTAATGGGTTTCTTGAACTTTTTCATGCTGTTGTGTCAATGACAATGTAAAAGCATTTAACTGGGAAGCAAAACTAGGTGGTAGAGTCCAGTTTTTCTATTCCTCTAAAAACATTAACCATGTGCTGGTTGTTACAATATTAAAAGCAATATAATCAGTAGTGTAATATTTTAGAAGCACATCATGCTGGAGAGTGAAATAGACTGATACAAGTACATTAGGGATGTATTGTAGCCACTGGCCACTTACACATCTCAGTCTAGAACATAGAGGAGTACCTTCTTTGTTTAACAGTCCCAGGAAGTCTGTTCATGGTCTAGGCTGGCATTGGGGATCTGGGGCACCTCCAAGGGTCAATCAATTCTATGGATGGAAACCTCAAAATCAATAAATCTAAAACTAACTCGTGCTTTCTTACATTTCTTTGGAAGTCTTCCCCAACAGATCCTAACAGTATAACTTAGGAAAGATTGTCCATAAGGACATTGGTAGTAGGTGTCAAAGGGAAGGAGTAGGATGCTGACACCCAGTGGCCTTGGGGAGCTGACCTCCACAGTGAACTATTTCTCAGGCACTGCAAGAGGGGTTAACACTGAATAATAGCATGTAGTGGGGCACCGTGGACTGGAACAAGATCTAGGTCAGTGTAGATATTCAAGAGGTCTAATTTGGTGGCTGAGGCATGTAAGAATCTTCTGGTGATGGCTATTCCAGAAGTCATGTGGATGGCAGTCCCTTGGGAAATCTTTCTGTTTTGAAGGAAGAAGTAATCATTGACTAAAGGTATGAAATATAGAGTCCAGGACCATCTCAGGCAGGATTGGCAAGAGCTTGGTGGGGCTTAAGAGCCCAGCCAATTGGACTAGGGCTCAGAGTCTCTGGACACTGAAATTGAGATCAGGTCTAATTATTTCAACTGAGCAAATGTGGATGGTCTTAGAGAAGATCTAGGGCTCAAAGGCCTTTTGAGAACTCAGGGCCCACCCCAGATCCCAGATTTATACAAAGATTTGATCAAATTAGACATCGCTGACTGGTGGAGCTGAGCTTAGTGACATAGATCCTCTATTGGCCAGAGCACCCTGGATGTGGGTGAACTTGCTGTTCTAAATTCCCATTGAGGGGTTAGAGAAGACAGAGACTGTCTTGTCATAGCATGAGACCTCCCCCCACACTATGATCCAATGTAGAAATGGGCTCCAACGCCCCATAGTCTGGTTCCCAATTTGGCTCTGGAAATTACTGGAAATAGATTTCAAAGTCTTAAGATATCCTAAAGGTCAGTTGTTCACTTATGTTCCTTCTAATACTTTAAAACTTCCCTTTCTCTCTAATCAATAACTTTCTAGATTATGTGAGCATATGCCTGCATTTATGGGCTTTTCTTAGAGTTCGTAGACACTGAAAAAGTTCTCAAAAGGAAGAGGTGAGCCTAAAACCAAGCACCACCATAGTAAAAGGAAAGCAGGGTGGCTGTGACTCCTGTACATTGTCCTCACCGAGTACGTGTTGGTCCTGGCCTTTTGAATCTCAAAGAATGAGCTAGATAGAGATCAAGTGACTCCACATTGCTCTTTGGCCAGGCTTCAGCCGATATAGTATCCGTGGCTATGCAGGCTATTTTATCGGCTGTACATGGAATGTGCCAAGGGGATCCCTGCATCATGTTAAGCAGTAACATCATCATATCCATGCATTTAACAAACTTCCAGTAAATATGCGTTGCATGAATAAATGAGCACATGAATGGCAAGAGAGGGATGTTGACCTACACACCACATAAAGGCAAAGGAGTGGCTGCTATTGTGTAGTACGAGTGAGAGTGATGATGATAAGGTACGAGAACAGAGTCCAAAGACAATAAATTAGAGGGAATGTACAATCAGAAAAACAAAATTACAAATTACACAAGTTTTACGCATATTCTTTTAGATATTTATTCATAATTAGGTTCACTGTAAAATAATCTCAGAAGTGGTCTTATGCCATTGCTAAACACTGTTTTTTGGGGTTTTACGAGAGTCCTCACTCCTTGAACAAAAGCAAAAGGAGGTCACTTTACAGTTTGTTACCGATGTTGGGATTCACCTTTACAAATTCAGCCCTTTGACAGGCCACTTGTTCATAGGGATAGCTGAGACTACTCTCAGTTTCCCTGGTCAGTTCTGTAGGGCCTTTGAAAAGTCTACAGGGAGTCCTCCCACCCCGCCTGACTTTGAGTCACCGTCAGCCCGGAAGCTGTAATGAGGGTGGTGGTGCTCAGGGCCTGATCACTGCTCCTGTCCTTCCAAACCAGGCGCCAGCTGCCCCCAGCTGAGTGTGCTGGGGGAAAGTTCACTGTCAAAGGTGGATGGGGTTAAAGAAAATATGAGTCTAAACATCCACAGGGATAATGGATCACGTAGCAAATAATCATTCCATAAGCTAAGCCTAAAATTACCACTGTGGAAATGGGAAGAAAGAGCCGGAGCCCAATACGTGGGCCAACCTGATTGAAAACAAAGGACTGGAAATACTAGATTGTGCCAAATGTGAGAACGTTAGAAGGCGACACTCAAGTGAGCGCTGCTGAGAGCTTTACGTGCAGAGCTTGGCAGCCTCTGGGGTGGGGCTCCGGTGGGCTGAGGGTGCGGCTGGTTGTGCTCGGGCCAGAAGCTCCTCGCTCCTGGTGTTACCCCTGTTAATAGTGGGGCAAACCTAGAAGTGCAGCACCTCCAACCAGGCAAAGATAGGGAGAGTCAGGAGAGGGGTTTCTCCACGGGTTTCCCCCATTGTCTGGTTACTGAGCGTGCAGTTTCTCCAGGCTTCACTGCAAAAGCCAAAAAGCAGAGGCTAAACTGCAGCCCAAACAGCAAAGAGCTCACCGATCTGACCTACTCTCCACCTTGCTCGCCAGACTGTTCCGCTGCCTCCGGGCTGCTCTCAGGGCTGGGAGGGGCATTCTTCCTTTGTCCTGTTTTGCACAACCTGAGAAATTAACGGATGACATCAACTTTCTGCTTTTAAAGCTTGGCCAGCACTTTATTATTCCAGATTCCTCTGACTCATGTTACATAAGGAAATAAAAAAAGTAGTCAAGTGACAAAATTAATCTCTTTAAGCAGTTTTGCCCTTATCACAGGTATTAGGCAAGGCTTTTAGGAGAAGGGGATGATTTTCATAAACAACCAACGCAAAGAGCATTTCAGGTAAACAAATTCACAGAATATTTTGGGCTACAGACATTATAAACTACTGATTGGGATGGCATATATCTATGTATCAGCTAAAAGGACGTGGCCAAATGGCCCACGCAAGCAAGCCAATTGGTTTAAAGATTTTCTTTTTTAACTTCGTATTTTCCTTGGTCCTAAACTGATCACCACCATCCTCCTCCCCAACGTCCCCGCATTGTCTGGTCTCATTGTTATTATTTAAATCTGATGCATTAGTAATAAGCAGCATGGCGGCACCTCAATCTCATTTGACCTAGCTAAAGCTCCCTGTTGTTCTAGATGCAGTAACATTTTCTAAAGTGTAGCCCCTGACTGAGATTTTAATAGAGGATGGACATTTTCTTACTTTTTTAAATTCTGCAAAAATATTTAGCATTTTTTAGCTTCTGAAATAGTTTTCCGACTATGAAATAAATAATATCTGGTTTCAAACATCTCCGCTCCAAAATGAAATGAGAAGCAAAGGCAGTATCCATTAATTTATAATTAAACTGGTTGGGAAAAGGGAAGCACATGCTAGCAGATTGGTCCTCGGTGACTGATATGCTTGCTGCCACGGAGCCACCACCGGAGGATGATTTATTATTTTTCCTAATGTTTCTCATTCCTATTTCAGCCGAGAAGGTCACCCACAAAAGAAGGAATCTGGAAAAGAGAAGACAACAGTTTGACTTTGGGTTGCTGCCTTTTTCTCTTTCCTTTCACTTAAATTTCAGTATTTACAACTTACAAGTCTTAAATTTGACACTCAGCAGACATAAACTGTATTCTTGAGAGGATTAAAGGATTATTCACTCTCCAGCTTAATCAGATTAATCAGAGATTTTGAACAAGATATCTAATGCCATTCACAAGATGAGATGTGTGATCACTGCCTGCTAGCTGAATTTGGCTTGACCACACACACACACACACACACACACACACAAACACATGCGTACACATGCACATATGCACATACACACACATTGACTTTTTACACATTATATTATTATTTATAATAATTATTAGATTCATGTAACCATGATGAATTGGCTTCTAATGTCTACTTTATCTAATGACACAGAGAAAGAAAAGGTTACATGCCTATATGTTGCCTAATGCTAGTTAGATTTGAATGATTTTGTTCAGTTTAAGTTATTTGAATTTACGTTTGGAACTGCCTTTTTGTTGGCATGAGATTCTTTAATAGAATCTCTGGAACTTTTTAAGGAGAAATAATTATTTTTGTTTGTTTACATGCATATGATATGACCCTTGACATTTGAATATTACTAATTTAAATTATAGTGGAAGATACGAAATATGCTAAAAAAATAGATTTGTTTGTTATCATTTCAATTACTGCTTTTCCATTCCTATTAGAGGCTTAAATCCTAGTCTATATTTATTTTAATAAGCTCCTTTTTTTTCCCCTGCAGAAACAGGAGGCGGCAAAGACCCTTTGTACTGCAGACATATTAAACCAGGATTGGGACCAACTGTCCCATTGTATGAACTCGTATTTTAAAGCAGCCCAAGTTAAGCAGATTTCGTTGGATTTATTTTATTTGGGTCTTATGCTATTTGGGGGATAGACATTGTAATATTGAAAATATTCTCAAAGATAGGAAGAAGCAAAATTAAACTGTGAGCCTTATTTGTCCACTCTGTTAATCAGAATCATTTGATCTGGGAACCCCTGAGACTCCTGGGAGCAGAATTCAGATATATCTCCATATTGGCCTTGTGGTTCAGAATGCAGCGGGTTTTGGTGCTCTTGCTTTCCAGCTAGAATCTATTTCTGGCAGTTACACATTTATTATAAAAATCTTCATTAATCTGTTTATAATACTCATTAATGTTTGCCTGGTGATAATGCTGTATTTAATATCCAATATATACCAATACCTGAAATTTAAGCTTATTTAGCATTTTATATTCTTCAAAGTCCTTTCACAGATTTGATCCTTACAGCAACCCCATGAAATTAAAAGGCATTCCAATGTGTATTTTACAGATGAGGAAACAGATGCAGAGAGAATAAGCACCTCACCCAAGGTTAAGTGGAAAGGTTAGGAACAATACCCAGATCTTTCAACTTTGAGTCCAAAATAATGCTACTCCTTTCCCCATTATACTTTGAGGTGTTTTCCCAGTAATAGTTATGTGTTCGCATAGATCCAGCTACAGCTACAGCTCTCCTGCACAAAGAATGGTGTGTGTGTGTGTGTATGTGTGTGTGTGTGTGTGTGTGTGTGTGAGATACAGCTTAGTATGTTTATAGGTATGGTTTACATCAATGAAATAAAATAAACAATGGTTCCAACCTAGCAAACATTGAAATCTGTAAACAGCAAATAAAAGCAAACAATGAATTCTGGTCAGTTTCCTGGGCTTTTGAGCCTCATATGAATTTACTGCTAAATTAGTAAAGGAAGCAATCATGAGCTGCTCCTTCACAGCCTTCGGGGCACTCTGAATGCTAGCTAACTTTTAAGCAATTACAATTTGCCAGATATGTTACCTATATTATCTCTTTTCATCCTGACAGCCATCCTTTGAGGTTGTTTCCTTATTCTCACCCCCATTTTTCAGATGGAGGAAAGGAAACAGAGAATTTAAGTAACAGGCACAAGGTCACACAGATATCAAGGACTGGGTGGAGACTAGAGCTGAAGGCAGGTCTCTGTTCCCTCTCATTACACCCACCTCCCTATCGTCAAGTATGCATTTAACGCTCTGGCTTCTTTACGAAACATGGTTTCTACATTGAAACCTAATCATTTTAATGATTCCATTGTATGGGCATTTGCAGCATTATCTTTTAACAGAAACGGTGACATTTGCTCTGGTTTAATTTCATTTTCAGCATGCTTTATGGGCTTAGTACATGCCAGATAGACGTGAGATGTTTTCCCATTTGTCTAAGTTAATCCTCACTTGGGAGATTGGTATTGTTTTGTTCATTGGCAGATAGAGAAGATGAGGCTGGGAGAAAGTAAGTGACCTATCCAAGTGCAAGGCCAAGTAAAAAGGCTGGATTCTGCCCCAGCCCATGCCCTCTGGCCTTTCTTTGCACCTTGACACCTCGGTCACAGCCAGGGTGGGCTGCACCAAGCTTCTTATCCTAGCCTCACTAGAAGTGACAAAGCCAGAACCGGAAATAAAGATGCTCAGCATTTCAGCTTTGCAGAATTATCTTCTCCCCACATGGGGGCCGGAAGCCTTCATGCAATTTAGCACATTTCATTAACAGCAGGTAGTCAAACTCAGTTTCCCTTTTTTCTCCGTGGGTCTTAGTCATCTTTTTCACTTTATAAGGTCAGATTTTTATTTTTAATCGAATGCACTATACTATATCTGATTATCTTCCATCTTTTTTGAGAAGACGAGCTGTATTTGGTAATTTGGCTTTCAATGTGCACCCCTATAAATGGTTTTTGCTGTGACAGAACAGAGCAATATGATGTTACAAAGGTCAGGATCATCTGTTTAACTAGGTAGAGCTAATCCCAAACTGATTCCTGTCTGTGCTGGGTAGAGAAATGATATACAGTGGGGACAGTGCTGATATTTTAAAATCCGTGTGCTTAGGTAGAATCCAGTATAGGCTAATGTTCAGGGACCAGGAGGCATTTTAGATAGGTGTGACTATGTTTTCTTGTTTGTGTCTTTAAATATCATTTGCAAAATATCTCAAGTACAGTGAGCACACAGCCTATCAACTATTGCATTTCTTGTTCATACCCACACCTCACACGCCTTATGGGGCACACATTCCCTGATGCCCCGAAAAAAAAAAAAGCAGAGAAAAAAAACCAAAGAGCAAGTTTAAGAGTAGGAGTTTGCCATAAACCTCTCCTCTGAAAACACATTTGTGCTGGATTAAAACCACGCTGAATTTCTTCCTCTAAAAATGTTTGGTAGTGACTTGCACTCTGTTAAGAGCAGTTGTTTTATCTCATGAAAATGTAAACAAAGCAGTACCATCATGGAGGTTGCTGAGTTAAATTAGGTTTATTGAAAAAAAAAATGAAGTTGGTCTGTTCAAAACATTATTAGCTTCTATCCAAATATCCACTGGAAAAGTGCCTAATGTGCACACGAAACATGTGGAATCACTTTTGGACTTTTGTTCAGGAAGTGACTTGGACTCGATTTGATTACTTTTTGAGAAAACATGGACATGTAAGGACCTTGTTCTTGTGTGTGTGTGCACATGTGTGTCCCCAGCAGGATTCCTCAGAGTTGTTTTTTTCCACAACTACTCTGTTGTGGCTTATCCTGCACTTCCAAGAAAGGCTGATACTTCTGGAAGAGTCAGGCCCTCGAGAAATGGTGTGTAAGAGATTGTGGCGTGGGCATTTCTGAATAGAGAAATCCTACACTATTTTGACCTAACGCATAAGGGATTGTGTGACTGTCTTAGCAGGCTCCAGGATCACTCAGATTTAGTGTCTGAGCAAAGATATTGGACTGAGGTAATTGCAACCACTGGGCTAACGTGGCAGCTATTCTAAATGGATGACCCAAATAGGCGAGATTTCAAGGTTATGGGTCACTGGAAACCTTTCCCTGGTCTCTGCATACAGCTGCTCACTGGTGGGGGCTTTCTCACACAGCTGGGGGGGGGGGCGTGTGTGTGGGTGTGTTAGAGAGAGAGAGAGAGAGAGAGAGAAAGAGAAATAGAGAGAGGAAACATAAAATAAAAAAT
>CAUYRT010018492.1:0-28275 GCA_963574885.1 Lepilemur ruficaudatus | reverse complement strand
ATAACCTTAAATTACAATGCAGGTTAAATTTCCCTTGCTGATTTATAAGCATAATGTAAACTCTAGACACAGTTAATGATATTGCAATGTAAAACTGTTCTGTTGCAAACTAAAGACCTTGCTTAGCACTGCAAAGCTCTGGGTTCATTTCAATGTGATCATTGAGGCACTATGCAGAGATTATGCATTTATTGTATTTTTTCATGAATACATGAATGAATAATAAGTTCAACAAACAAGAGTTTCCTCCTGGGAATGTCAAACAAATCACTCTGCAAAGTGCTCTGAATTTCAATCAATCACTCTCCATAACACTTGCCCCATTGCATTCTTCAGCTTCAGCAGAGTCAGCACTTGGAGTCACTGCAAGCAGTCTTAGACAGGAGACACAGGTGCAAGAGTGTGGCAAGATCAGGCTGTCCTGTCCTTCTTCACGGGGCTTCCTTGCCAAGGCCCATAGTGGTTGCCTCTGTATTGGTGGAAGCCTAGAGACAGTGTGGATCATATCCCTATAGTCTTGATTCAACCACACCCTTGCTGTTAAGCGTAAGCTGGAAGCCAGAAACTCTAGTGGATGACTCAGTGGAGCGAAAGTGTCCACTTGAGGTGAATGGGAGACATAGAACAACCCCAGGGAAATAGGCTGCACAGTTCTAACACTTTTAAGACCTGAATGAATGATAAGAGTAAGTTATTGAGTGTGAAGATGCCATGCAAGATTTGGTTTGGAGAGCATGGAATCTTTATTTTAGAAATATCACTTGAGGTTCTGAAGTTGAATTCTGGTGCCTCTGTCTTGGGACATTACTATTTTCTTCTTGGAAAGTCCAATACCCCTACGATAGTTCCCTTGATTCATATTGAGGTGGTAGAAGAAGAGGCATGAAGAAGAGAACAATTCTTTATTTGCAATTATTTGTCCAAAGGTGGTTTTAGGGCAAATAACTCTTTAGATGGAACTGTTTCCTCCTTCTGCTCCTCTTCTTACATTGTGACCTGAGGAAAATTCTAGTGCTAAAGTTAAGAACTACCTTGGACACCAGTTTGAGGTAGATTTCTGGGGGCTTCAAAGAGCATGGTCCATCTGAGGAAACTTGCCCATGTACAGGTTGAGTGTCTCTTAATCAAAATGCTTGGTCCAGAAGTGTTTTGGATTTTCATTTTTTTTCCCTTGATGATATCTCAGGGATGGGACCCAAGTCTGAACATGAAATTCATTTATGTTTCATGTATGCCTTATACACATAGCGCAAAGGTAATTTTATACAATATTTTAAATAATTTTGTGTGTGAAACAAAGTTTTGACTGCATTTTGGCTGCAATCTGTCACATGAGGTCAAGTGGAAAATGTTCCACTTGTCATGTCATGTCAGCACTCAAAAAATTTCAGAGTTTGAAGTATTTTGGATTTCAGATTTTCAGATTAGGGATGCTCAATTTGTACCAAGAAAGCTGGCTAATCAACACCTGCCAAATTAATGAATGTGCAACAAATTTTTCATGAATTACAAAGGCTGTGACAGATTTCTATGTCAGTATAAATGTGCATCTTAGTTCCTCCCAGAGAGTTAAATGTTACTGAATGATATAATTATTTATGTTTTACTATAGCCTCCAAAATAAGAATCTCATTCTTACTAACTCTACTTAGACCCTCCTGGCCATAGGACCTATCCTGGATCTGTGTGGATCAGATGTTGCTCGTCAGTTTTCTTAGTGCATGAAGTGCAAAGCATAGTGGTTACTTTTCACAAAAGTTAGTTCCCTTCCTCTCTTCTCATCCCCTAATATTTACCATAAAAACGAATACCACAAGTTGCAGATTTATCAAGTTTTGTTACAAAGATGCCTTTTCCACTATGAATCTGACATAAATAAATAATAGGTTTAATTGCATTTTCTGTAGAGGGGAGTAACTGGATAAAATGTGGCAATCATTTTAACCCTTCGTGGTAGGCTCTGTATTATTCATTTGGCATTGGGGAGTGTTTCCAATTGAAACAGGCTCTCAAATTCCTGCAGTGATTGTCCTGACTAGCTGTGTGATGCAAGATAAATGACATCACCTCTGTAATCCTCAGTTTTCTCAACTGTAGAGTGTAAAAGTTATACAGATTTGTTCCAAGGGCCCTTCTAGTAATATATTATAGCATAGTTTTTAGCGGAGTCTGGAGCTAACTTGGCTTGAGATTAAAATCTTTGGTAAATTTCTTAACCTCTCTGTGCCTTGGGTCCTCATCTGTGAAGAGGTTGTTGTCAGGATTAAATAAGTTGCTATGTATAAAGCACTCACTGGTCACAGTAAATTCTGTGAGCAAGCTATTATTATCCAGAATCTGATTTCCATGGCTTTAATAATATCTATCATTTATTGAGTAGTTAATATTACTGCCACAAATGGGCTAAATATCATTCATATCTTGTGAAAATATCTCAACAAACCTACAATGAACATACTATAATTATTTCCATTTCACAAATGAGGAACATGAAGCCGAGTGCTAAGTTAGCTACTGATCATGGGTAACTGCCCAGGAACCCAAGGCCAGCCTTGTATGCCCACCCCAGCCCCAGCATGAACCCTTCCCCACCCTCGCTCTCCAGGGCGCTGTTGGAGCCAGACCAGTCTTCAAGGTTTGCTGAAGACAAGCGACGAAGCAGTGAGGAGGAAGACTCCTTTGATGCCTCTGCTTAGCTTGATGTCAGACTCTGGAAAATACTCTCTGTTGAATTGATTTCCACCAGTTTCATTGCTGACTTTGGCATTTTGTTTCACATTTAGTCAGTGTTTATCTAAACGAGTTCAAATGACTTTCTTCTTCCACACTAAAACATAATGACCTCTTGCTTCTGAATTAATTACCAGTTCAGTTTGCTGATATTGCTACATTCCTCGTCTTTTTTCCCAGTTGCTTTCACTGTACTGTTCAGCCTGCTTTTCTTCTCTGCACCTTTCTCCTTGCTGTTTCTGTTCCTTCCCAGGAAAAAAAGGTAAAAGCAACTAACTCTGGTTCACACTGTGCTCTCAGAATTTCCCATGGTTGCAATTCCTCTTTTTAATTTGTGTGTGTGTGTGTGTGTGTGTGTGTGAGAGAGAGAGAGAGAGAGAGAGAGAGAGAGACAGAGACAGAGACAGAGAGACAGAGAGAGGGAGAGAGACAGAGAGAGAGAGAGAGACAGAGAGAGAGGGACAGAGAGAGAGACAAAGAGAGAGACAGAGAGAGAGAGAAAGAGGAGTCTGTACTGTGCCTTCTTTACATCACCCACCGGAAGTTTCTGATGGGGTTTGTAGCAGGTGCCAAAATATCCATTTCTTACCTGAGAGTCCAACCAGGCCCTGAATGCTGATAAGCAAGAGATAAAACTGGAGCATATTTCTGGGTCCGTGTAAGCCGTTTATTTCCACCAAGTCTTTGAAGTCAGAATTTGATGTCCTAGGTAGAGTGCCTTATGCTCTATGAGACACAGGGCAGTCTTGTGCCATTCCAACCAGGATCAAGCATATTTAGGTAGTGGATTTTTAAAATCAACCCACACTCTGTGTTATTTACTATAGTGTTAATTTTAAATAAAATTCTGCATTTAATGCTTTATTGGCTTCAGTCTTCTGCAATACTCTTAACTGTTCACCATATGATTGTGAATCGGGAAGCAGTTAAGAGCTGAAAGAACATCAGATTATCTAAACTGGTAGAAGGGTTTACTTTTGAATCTCTAAATAAAATAAGCTAAGGATGCTAATGTTCTACTCTCCTGTCCCAGTTACACAGTGAGGGAGAAGTCCATTTCTTGGCCAGTGATTGGGACAGATTCTTATTTCACTTTGCATGTTCTCTTCCATTTTTCCTTTAGTTATTGATATTCACACACTTCATGCATGTTTAAAATTTGTAGGGATGTGTATTAATCAATACAGTGAGAGCTAATGGCCAGGGCACATTATTGGGAAATGGGGATATTGAACATTCTGAACATGTCTCGTCACCTATTAAGAGAGGAAAACATCCAGCACCTTGTGACCTCATGCGAATGTAAAGGTGAGACATGTTCTGATTATATACAGTCTAGAAATGAGAAAAACAGGTCATTATCAAACAGACTCTAGGTATAAGAAAGTAGAGATGGTTAATGGGTGCAAAAATATAGTTAGAGCATTAGATAGAATGAATAATATTTGATAGCACAACAAAGTGACTATAGTCAACAATAAGAGTACACTTTAAAATAACTA
Organism: Lepilemur ruficaudatus; assembly: GCA_963574885.1. Taxonomy (NCBI): domain Eukaryota; kingdom Metazoa; phylum Chordata; class Mammalia; order Primates; family Lepilemuridae; genus Lepilemur; species Lepilemur ruficaudatus. The sequence continues at coordinate 24,043 of CAUYRT010018492.1, read as the reverse complement.
AAATAACTAAAAGAGTGTAATTAGAATGTTCCTAACACTGAGAAATGATAAACTCCTGAGGTGATGGATCCTCCAGCATATCCACCATATTTTTTGCAGTATACTCCACAAACTGCTTACTTGTTGTTCCTTAAAATTACCATAAAATTTTTATGTATCTGCGCTAATTTTTTTTTCCTAACGTGCTCTTTCCTTTATAGATAGGAAATTGAAGCAAAGAGACCATATCTATTTTGTTCTGTGTTGAATCCCAAGAACCCAAACACAGAATGAACACAGAGAGGTAGACTGATTTACCTAAGGACACACAAATACTGGCTGGTGTTTAGAGCTAGTTAGTGTTTGATCTCTTGGCACTCAGCCTTATATTTTCCATTCCAAAATATTTGATAATTTGGAGATTTGAGAAAAAAATTTCTCAGGTGATGTCAAGGAGATCCATTGGCCTTTACTTGTTTAACCCTGAGACTATAAAATATATATCAAATGCAAGTTGACATTTTCTCTGGGCTACAGGAAAACAGTACCAGTAATATATTGGGTTCAATTCTTTTCTTTGGTTTTAACATCATAAAGATAACTACATCAGTGCTTCTCAGAATTTAATGTACATGTAAATCACCCAGGGATCTTGTCAAAATATGGATTCTGCTTTACGAGGTCTAGCGACATCTGAGATTCTGCATTTCTAACAAGTTCCCTGGTGACAGCCACAGTGCTGATCCCAAATTACATTGCAAGTAGCAAGGTGTTAGGGAATTGTATACAGACCAGTTCAAGTTAACTGACATTTTTCTCTTTTCGTAAGAAATTTGGTGAATTAAAAAAATTATTCTCCTTTCTATCTCATTATAGTCTGTAGAAATAAAAGATTATTATTATAAACAATATTCAGAACAAATTATCTTAATGCATCTAGTATAGGTAGATGATAAACATGGTAGGGTGGGGACCAATGTTCTTCTGTAACAGCTTTCTTCCTGGACCTTACTTTGGAGGAGTTTTTCTAAACTGCCAATTCTCTATTCCAGACAATGATTACCGGTCAATATTTTTTATAGGAAATCCTCAGTATAATTAACCTGAAGGTGTATCAACACTGATCTGGAGAATGCACTGTGGAGATATTTGCGACTGAACTTTAATGAAGGCATGGTTCCTTCCCGTTCCCCAGGTGACTGAATCCAAGGAGTAGCCCCATCAGGGTTGATGTCATCTATCACAACTCGACCTGCTGCCTTCTAACTGGCTAAATCCAGACCCATAATCTCACTGTTGCCTTGTGGACTTTGAGTTTAAAGAATCTAGAGTGTGACTGACCATATGCCATGTCGAAAAGAGACATACCAGCTATCACTGCTCAGTGAAGACTCTGGCCTAGACTGCAGTGGCTCTTTGCAGTGCCCCAGTTATGGGAGCTGATCAGTGTCTCGTCACTGGTGGGTAATATTAAATTTGGTTTGTTTAGCTATTGTATTAATGATAAGGTGGGTATGTATTTTAGTTATATAATTTCTACACCTCTAGGTTTTTTGATTTTTGTTTTGTTTTGTTTAGGAACCTGGCAATAAAAGAAAACACAGCTAGTAAATTGCTTGGTTCATAAGGATATTCTATGTACTACATTTAATCTATTTAAAATTTTTTTGTGTATTACTGAAAGTTAAAATAACATAGGGTAATTTCCACTATAATTGGATGGATGGGAGAGTGGGAGTTGACTGAGCCAGTGAAGGAATTAGAGTGATTAATCTGGGAGCAGAGTCCTTTTATATGCCCGCTTAATCGCAGTGCTCAGAACCTTATGAACAACGTTGAATGCTGAATTATTAAATTTGATGGTTGGGGAATGATTTTAAAACTTAATAACAAGTCCTCTCAGCCTTACAAGGGATCCCCAATTTCAGTAATCCATAGAATACCAAGCATTTCTATGACTGACATAAAAATTGTCTGTTTTGGTAATATTTTAAAAATGAACTCTCTCCTTGCTCCCCCTCCCACCCCCAAAATCTAAACTGGAAGCTTTCTGGCATGATTGTTAAAGTTGGAACGCACTGAATTCCTATTATAATCCTGGTTTTGAGGGAATGTTTTAGGCCAGATCTGTGTCTGTCTTGAAATGAGAAAGATGATATTCAGTGAGAAACAGTTATTGCACTGTTTTAATTTATGAAAAACCTGTCTAGATGTTTGACATTTAAGTATTCAGAAAGTTCCCAAGGTTCTGTTGGGGGAAAAGTATGCATTGAGTGATTGGCCAGATTTCCTTAAAGTTGATATTTTATTTCTAAGTATACGTCTGGAAGTTCACTTGAGTGATTTGATTTAATGCTTTTCCAGGGTGGTGGGGTCAGGGAAGGCTCTTTTCTGTAATGGCGGGAGGAGTGGTGGAAAGTGACATAACGCTAAATTGTCAGTTGCAAGTCACATATTCTGCTTTAATTTTCAGGCTTTTTCTCTTTGCCTTCGAGTTCTGGCTGATGCCAGAGGAGAGGAGGCTTTGGCACACATACAGCGTGTTTCTTAAAGTGCTCTGGAGGAAGAACAAAACATCCTCTTCAAAGGCATTCTCTGTGGAGCCTATTTCGGGATTAAACACTTTTAGGCTCTGTTGTGACTTTCATGGAGCCATGTCTGTTTTTCTACTGAGGTCAACATCTCCTTCTGTTCCCCAGTGAATCCAAGGGAAGTGTGAGTCACAGTCAATGAATTCACACTGGGAATGGAACGGTGTTGTTGCACTGTCAGACCCAGAGCTGGGTGTTTCTGCAGCTGATGGTTGTGCTGGTCGACACAGTAGCTAATGAAGATTTAAAAATATATATGTGCTGCCAGTAAAAAGGAGCTAATTGGGGTAGCTTTAATCTGAGGCTTGATCTGAGAGCCAGGAGAACTGGGACTCAGCTATTAATGGGCTCTGTAATCTTGGGCGAGCAACTTAACATTTCTGGGCTTCAATTTTCCCACTTAAAAATAAGACTACGTGATCTCTAATGTTTCTTTTGGCAAGATGGTTCTATAATTTTCCTTTAATTTACCACAAAGAGCCCTGGGCTAGAAAATTCTCTGAAAACTTGTTTTTCACATAAGATCAATCTGATGAATACCGCCAATGTGAAAAATAAGTCATTAATAGGTGCATATGTTATTTGTAGTAGTATTTGTTTCTTAAATGCTAATCTTCAGTAAATTGCTTGATCATTTGTCATGCAACTTGCTGTAAGTGTATTACATATTGTATTTGTACTTTATATTTGGAAGTGCCATTGAGCATTGCATATGGCTGCTCTGGATTTGTCAATAATATTCCTTGTGCCTCCATATGGGAACAGCTATGCAATCCTTTTATGGTAATATCCCTTTTGCTTTATATAGTGCCATTTATGATTTGTGCAATTAATGTATATGTATTTTGTAGTCGTGCATTTTCCCAAATTATACCTTTAAAAAAGAAAACAGTGATTAGAGCAGTTCTATATAGCAAAAGTCCCTTTTTTCATCTTTCTTTCTTTCTTTTCTTTCTGTAAATAAACGACTCTAAGAAAGACTATTTCCCAGAGAAAAATCTGTACTAATGTTATTAACTTTCAGGAATGTTTTTAGATAGCAAAATCATAGTATTTAACTTGTATATTATTGAATCTCAGTTAAATATCACTTCAAATCTTATTTTAAATCTTTAAGTCTCATATTTTGATAAAGACAAATGTTAATAATTATGAATATAGTTCTTTACATATTTTGCATATTAATATCATATCGGGAAGGCTTAAAAAGAATAAGATTAGGCCTAATAATTCACTTCATCTTGATTCAGACTCATACTTTCATTGAAGTGGATTATAGTAGGAAATGCTCCATTTTGTGTAAAAAAGCATCAATTTTTATTGTTATGAATTAGCTATGAAGTGGTCCCATTTTCAAAGAGGTATGCAGGACATATGCTTGCACATTCTGTTACTAGTTAGTGATCCAAATGGAGAAAACATTTCCATGAGAAAAGCAAGTTACATAATGAAAAGGACCCTAATAATCCAGAGAAGACTATTAAAAACATTCCAAATCATCCACATTGATGATATGCATTTTGAAATATTTTAAATCAGAAGTCTTCTCTTTGTTGGTGATCATTTGTATTTAGTTAATGACTTAACAAGTTCATCCAGGTTATTTTCTTTAGTCACATCCTCCCCTGCACAGAAAAGCATGTTTATTTAAGACAAAGAGGCCCTTCTCCGTTGTTGTTGGTTGAAATGTGTTGTGTGTGCGCTCTGGCGGTGCATTCATTTTCCCGACTCATCTTTGGGTTCAAAAAATTGCATATTTGTTTGGCTGTTTGAAAAAACCTCTCAGTATTTTTTTCCCTCATGTCTGAAATGGTTCATATTAAAGCTCTCATAATACCCTTCAGTTTCTGTGTTAAATTGATGTTTAAATTGGAAAGAAAGTGGGAACCTTGGCAGTTTAGATAATTCACTTCATCTGGTGGCCAGCTATGTTAACAATCACATCATATGCCAGCACTTAGATGAGATGAAAGGAGCCCCCCGGGGCACTGAAGCTACGTTTTAGGAGCGGAGGGAAAATAGAGTTCTTTGTTTCATCATTTTATTCTATAAAATGGTATATTATTTTGACCAGAATTTTAAAGTGGTAAAAGAACAATTTAAAGGTTATGTGGTGGCGGAGCTGTGAAGCTGAATGCAGACTGTTGATCAGTATGCTGGACGGAAAGTGTTGAGCCCCATGTCAGCAAATGATGTCTTTCATTCCCTGTGTATTGAGTGCTGTGAGGAAATGGTGATATTGTTAGCATATGAATAACATCAAAGCCCTCCATTGGAAGATAAACCTCCGTCTTCTGAAATAGAGTGCGCAGCCTCTCCTCGTGGATGGAAGGGGCTCCTTTTCTAACAGCGTGCTCTGGCCAACCCCAGAGCAGTTTCATCCAGCACTTGCGAGCTGACATTCAGCTCCGGGTTGCTGGCGCATGACTGCACATTCCATCACTTAGGAGAAAACATTTTCACATGGAATTGCCTTTCTACTTGAAGGGTAGGGAGGCTATTAGTTTTGTTTTGCTTTTTTTTAAGTTTGTTGGGAGGTGGAAGCAACATTTTCTTTAGAGGTCTCACAAGATGCTCACGACTTACATTGCTATTTGTCCTGAAAACGAGAGACTGATCTAACTAGTTGACAAGAAATAGAGTGGATAACTGCCTCTTCATCTCTGAATGCAGACATGACTCCTTTCACTGCTGCTGGATTCTTCAATCAATACTGACATGCTGGCCAGGCACAATTTAAAAATAATGCATTGGTCCCATTCTTCTCTTCTGTGCATATTATTTGAGCATGCTAAGTAGTTCTCTTCAAGCCCCTTCTCTTCCCACCTGTCCTGATGATCAACAAATGCTGCTGCTACTCAAAATGGAATTTTAGTTCAGCGGCAGAATGACTGGGGCTTTTAAGAGCACCAGCCACGTCAAATGGGTCTTGGGATGATAAACTGTGTGACAGCCCATAGCAGAGCAAGTAATTCCAGATGCCTTGGATGTTTAGTCTATTAGTTCATGGGGACATGTAAGAAATAGTCAGTTTCCATTAATGTTCGATTTATTATTGGCCAAGATGCTTAGGGTATGATGCTGCTAGTCATTTTCTGTAACAACTTTATTTATAGAGGAAGTCTATTCTGAAAAGTACACGGCTGGAACTTCATTTCTGAGCTCATATGTTATGTTGACCAAAAACGTCTGTCAAAACTTAGATCAATGTCATGTACTATATTTTCATTTTCATTACTCTTGGAATCCTTTTTTTATTCATGTTGCCAGCTGTTTTATTAACATTCAGCAAAGTTTAGGTTAGCTGAATTCCAGCCTATGGTTTAGAAGTAAGCAGGGCATAATGTTGACATGATTGATTTCCAGTTATGCTGTGTGGTTTCTCTTGAATGTTTAAAGACATATCTGTGTACAAAAGCAAAGAAACAACACATCTGTTTCTCAAAGAGCTGAATGCACAATTGATGGAGAGCCGTTTCAGAGTCATTGTAACAGAGTAGCTTTTCTTACTCTTTGTCTCTCACATGGTACACCAAGTTATTGTGCTGGTATTCTCGCTGAGTGATACACATTGAGAATGTGAATCTTGGTTAGGAAAACTTGTATGGTTTTTAGATTCTGGCTTGCTTCCAAACGAGAGGTTGGGATTGAAAGGATGAGCACAAAGGTTTCCAGGACATGTCAGGAATACAAAGTACTAGCTCCAGATTTTCTAGTTAGTTTTCAAGTAAATGCTAAGGAAATGACAATATTGTACCTGATTCAGATTAAATTTTAAACATTATAATATTTAATAAGAATTAGTATTCATACTTTTAGGTGATTCCATTTTAGGTTTTAGCTTCTTATAAGTCCCAGATTCCTTTTGTTTTGTTTTGTTTGTTTTTTTTGACCCACATATTGATTAGCAAATGTCCTTGTTCTGGACTGGATTTTTCTCTGTTTTCTCTCTGAAGAAGAGGCAGCTTCATATATAGCTATTTAAGGAAGATGAAAAAGAAACAATACTTAATTCAATAATGGATAGGTTCACATGTGTGGCAGAGCATAAATGCCTGCTTGTTACCCTTGTAATTATTTTTTCATAATATCCCTTGGTAATAATTTATACATTTTAAAGAACACTGTACACAGAAGTTAGGAGGGCAGATGTTGGAATGAACCAAGTGATTTCACTGATAAAAAGAATGATGTCTGAGTTGGATAAACTGATGGTTTCATATATTAGAATTTCAAGAAGAATAAATTACTCTGAAGTTATTGCCATCTATCCTGATTGTTTGGGACAGCTGTTAAACATAACACACAATCATTAATCTCCAAACTGGCTAAAAAGATGATTAGAGTGGCCTGTAGAAATGAGAAATATCAGACTAGCAGAATAAGAAAAAGCACCTGGCCAAGTATTATTTTGAGACTAAACAGAATATGAAAAAACTTTTGCCAGTACAGTTTAAAGGATCTTTTTGTGTGCATAAATGATTGAATAAGGTCATATATCTGTCCTGGAATCAGAACCCTGGTGACAGCTTGCCAGAAAGTCTAGTCACTAACTTTGGAGCCGGTTAAGCTTTGAAAGCACCTGTATATGTTTTATCCTATGACTATTACTAAAAATCCCACCTCTCCAAACCCAGCCTTCTCATTGGCTAAGTGAGAATTCTTTTTCAGGGTCACAGGGGAATTTCAAATTTCAAAATTTGATTAATCTCAAAAGAGAGAGAAAGAAAGAGAGGAAGAGGGTTGTATCTGTACACCTTCAGGGACAGGCAGGTTATATTTGAATAGTAATTTCTAAGGCACTTTCATAGTATGTTTTTATTTAAAAGTCTGCTGAGTTATTTCTTGTGCTCTTATAAAGTGTATCTTTTCTATTCCTAGGAAACATTACTACCTAACAAGACCTTAAGAATAATTTTATTTTAAAACAATGTGACAGCCTGTGTGCGGTAGTATATGACAATTCTTTAGGAGCAGCTGTTTTATTTATCTCAGTCTTTTAAAAAGCAAATGGATATATTTTCTCTTTATTACAATCGTACAATATTTGGTCAAATGAATTATTTGCAGGAGTTAATGATCAAGAAAAGAGTACATAAATATCTATGTATAAGTAAATTTGTTAATGTCATGTGTATGGCTAGAAAATACATTAACATGATTTAAAATATATATATTATCAATTAAGTAGAAATTTTTCTTTGTAATAGAGAAACAAAGTTTTAAGAACTGAAGAAATGATTTATAATACAAATATTTTTCAACACCTAGGAGGGTCATGGGCATGGAGAATCATGAATAGATTTTAGTGAATCAAAATCAGTAGTTGTTCATTCATTTATTCCTTTACGTTAATACACATTTGTTGAGGGCAGCATGTGTGGGGCTGAGGATAAGGCATAAAACAGCAAACAGCCCACTGATTAAGGTGAGAAATGATAAAGGCTTGAATGGTGATAAGGGCAGAGGAGATAAGAAGTGGAGGGCACATAAGTGTTGTTCAACTAGCTCCAGTTTAATGGTGAGTACATGTGGTGTTTGTTTTGCCGTTCTTATCAGAAATCAGCAGGTAGGAGGGGGAGGAGGGGATGGGTAAATTCATGCCTAATGGGTACCATGCACACTATCTGGGTGATGGGTACACTTATAACTTTGATTCAAACTGTACAGAAGCAATTTACGTAATCCAAATGTTTGTACCCCCATAATACTCTTAAAAAAAGAAGTAGTGGAAGAAGGCTTTAAGAGCTCTCTAGGAGGAAGAGTGCTACAGAAGCACCAGCCCTTATCACCTTGGATGCCAGCATCTGTATCTGAGACATGTCCTCTAGGTATTTCTGAGGCCAGGGTGTTCCTCCGAATGTGCTCAAGAAGAGGCCCCTTGGGGTCTGCTTTGGCCTGCTCATTGTGCTACCACATTGCCTCTCCTATAATTGGAATCTCTGGGGAAATCACTATTCCACTGGGCACCGAGGTTGTTTGCCGGAGTCCACAGCTACCACCCATCTTTCTCATATAAAAGAGGTGACACAGTTGGACAAAGATATATTCTATGCCCAAAGCATGGGTGCAGCTATCTCCCTATGTCCCCATAGTACAAAGAGTTTTAATTAAAATATTAAAATAATGCATAGTAGGAGGCATGAGAAAAATTCCAACTCTGTAGTGTCTCATTGCTTCCCACTTCCACAATCACATGCCAAGAGGTAGACATTAAAGCTCAAGAAAGTGTGTTAGAATCCCAAGAGAGCGTGTTAATGTAAAGGGATGGGGGCTATATTTTGAAATATGTTAATATTCTCTCCCCTCATGCACTTCCATGGACATGGAATTCTCTCCCCTCATGCAATTCCATGGACATGGCCTTCTTTCTGATTAGCTTGAGGCATCCATTTGCCTTGAAGTAGGGTAGAGTTAGAATTTTTACAGCAGAAATGCAAATAGTAGAAAAAGATTCTATACTCAGCTTCTGAAAGCTACAAGGGGATACTTGAGGTCAAAGCAGAGTGATAGGCTTGAAATGTAGGCATCTCAGAGAGAGATAGAAACTTTCCAAATTCCTTTACTTACCTTTACAATACATCAAGAGACAGACATGGTAAATAAGACCATGTAAAATTATGTGGCTAAAGTAGGGCAAAAGGAGACCCAAGCAGAGAAAGCGAATGTCCCAAACCTGCTTCTCTGGCTCTTGTGGGCTGGCTGTCGAATAGAGGAGCCAGGAGGAGATGCAGGCAGCAGGAGCTGTGATGAGATCTGTGCTCTCTGAGCTTTTCACGGGACCGGGGATATTATAATGTTAGATAGGCTGAGGGAGCCCCTTGTTCCTTGATCAGGGCAGTAGAAGAACATGTCCCAAAGCCTTCTGAACCTGGGAATTGGCAATACCGAAGTAAACTCAGGGGCCCAGCATGGTTAGAAAGAAGGAGCCAGAGTTTATTTTCTGAGCAATTCTGAGTTCCCAGAAGAGATATGGAAGCTGGCTGAGCTGAAAGTCAGTGGGCCCTGGCCTGCTGTGGCAAAGGGTGAGATGTTCCAGCAGCAGAAACCGTGTGGCCCAGAGCTGTGATGGCTGGGATCCAGGCGGAGTAGAAAGAAGAGGCTCAGAGGTTTCCACATGCCTTAAGAACTGGGCTGTAGCCCGGGAGCCTTCTCCACCCTCTCTTGGATGAGTCACTTCAGCTTCCCCTTGGGTGTCAACTTGCTTTGCCAGTGTCCCTACCTGAGAGGGACTGAATTTAGGGGATGGCAGAGAGGCCATATGGCATAAGAAGGAAACATCTTTAAATTGTAGCCTTATTCTTGGAAATGTATCTGCAATTTCTGCATGATCATGCCCCTCTGTGTAACCTGCCTATGTGCCCTGTTGTGGGGTTCCCTCATTCTTGACACTCTGGTTTCCTCTTTCAGGATCCCAATTCCTTTCTCAGCACACTGCTGAGTACCTCCAGATACTTTAGTACTTCACTACACAGGGTAATGTAAGTCTTCTCATCCGGATAGTGGACCAGATAGTTCAGATGGACCCATAGTTCAGATGCTACTAGGCTGTTAAAGTAGCTTCCTAAACAAAAAATTAATCGTCTCTCTCAGAGGAATACCGTAGACTTTCACAGCCAGTTGATTCAAATAATACCCACAGTTTACAACATTTATATTTATATCTATATTTATACTTTATCTATCTATCCATCTTCAAAATAAGTAAGAGTACCAAAGAAGAAATCACCCCGTCACACATTTGCTATTTAAATGTATTATTATTATTAATAATATAGATTGTCTGGGACTTCATTTTTTAATTAGAAGAGTTAAAAGCACATGAATGTCTCAGTATTTAATTTTAGAATTACTACATAAATATGTACTTCTTTGAATTAGAAAAATTCCCCAAGGGGCTATACATTATTCTATTCTATATATTTTCAAAATGAGAGGGTAAACTAGTCCCTCTCCCGTCCCTAATAACTCCAAGTTAAAGGTAAAGAAATAAGAAACTTAACATGGTCAAAGTCAACCAGTTTTACTCCAGAGGAAAGGCATGTTGCAAAGTTCACTAAGTTAGAAAGCTCTGGTCAGTAAGTATCGAAACACAATTTTGAACCTGTAGGATTATTTTAGGGAAGTTGCATAGAAATTTCCTGGCAAAGAGAGGGGTGGTAGGTGAAAAGAGTTGCTGTAACTCAAGTTAGCTCACAGTGAATGTTGTTATGTGGCAAAGATGATATTTTCCCTCTTGCAGAGTTTCTCAGTAACAGAAGATGCGGAGTCAGAGGGTGAGAATTCCGGCTTCCCTCATGTTTAGTCTTTTGACGCTGCTCCGTAAGTGTGCTTTTTATTTGACAAAGCAAATGGGAAAATAAGCTCGAGTGAGTTTGGTCATTTATTACTGGCTATTTTTATGGAAGAAAAGTTCAGTTTAATATACTTCTGAAGGAATGATACTTTTGAGACACCAAAACCACAATCTTATAAGCAATGAAAATAATATTGTGTACTTAAATGGACAATTTTTACTTTTTACAGATCTAAGAGGCAACTTATACAGTATTGTGCAGCTTTCCTTATTTATTAAAAAATTGAGGCTTCTATTTCAACTCAGTTGCTTGGTATTTGGAATTGAGTGATTGCACCATGAGAAATCTCAATGAAGCAGATCGATTTTGACTAAATCAGATAAACAATTTTGTCAAAAGAGTATTTGGTGTCACTTAAGTCCATTTTTAAACAACTTTATATTGATAACTATTTTTAAAGAGATGTCTTAAAGTAATTTTCTTGGATTTTGACAAAATTAATTGATCACATGGGTAGAAGTTACGGAGATATATTTGATTAAACTGAATGTGTTCTAAGGTTCCCTGAACTGCCATTGGCTGAGCTTTTCAGCGTTTGGTCATTGTGTTGCCCTTTTATTCTTGGTATGGTTCTAACACTCTTTATTTTCTGGGTTTGACTCATTTTGTTATCACAGCCTGGGATCAGAGAGAGGGAAGCAAAAGTGATGGTGCATTGTGAGCTGCGTGTCTATTCAACTGCCTGACCCACCTGCAAGCCATTCCTCTCACAAGAGGGATTTGTTGCTATTAATATTATAGTCAGCACCAAAGGTAAATTGGGATAGCAGATGCCTTGGTATCCACATGTCTAATTATATATGTAATTAGTTTGCTTCTTGCTTTCTCTAATCTTATTTGGTTTTGAGAGCTAATGATACTTCTATGTTATTCCACAGTAAATATCAGTTTCCCTAAATCATTAGGGTTGGGTCCTACAGTTACAAGAGTATTGATTTTTATGTAAACCAGCAGAAAATGCTAATAAGAGTATATTGAATGGTTGATAGTTTATTGGGGTTTTTCTGATGGCCACCTTACTTTTAGTCAGGCAGCATAAAGATTGGAGACGCCGATTTGAGGGTAGTTTAAAGGAGCAACCAGAGAGAAAAAGGGCTATGGAAAATGCTTTACATTCTTTCACATTAAAGTAAGAAGTTGTGTCATATTCACAATTCTAAAGAATGACAGAAATATAGTATCGCTTAAATGACTAGTTGGGGACTTGTGTTCTTAGATTATATGATTTAGTCACTATATGTTAGGTTTTATTGCACACAATGTACTTTGAAAAGTCAACCAATAAAAAGAAAACATAGAATAACTTATACTTTTGGCTATGGCTTCTATTTCATTATGCCTAGCAACTTTAAGAAGACAGAAGCACACATGTTAAAATGAAGAAATTAATATATATGGGAGACCCTGAAATAGTTCTACTATTTTCGAAAATTAAGTTCGGAGTATCAACTGTGGGAATTCAATAAAACTTTTGGCCTTCAATATGAGATAGACCATAAATCAATGAAGTTTAAATAGTTCTGCTCTCTTGAACACCTGCTTATCTGTCTTGAGAAAATTCTGTAGTGTTTTAACCATCATTTTATAACATTAAAAAGTAATGCTCACTATTGCAGTACTTGGAAAGGCCATTAAAGTTAAGGGCCTGTCAGCCATTTCATTATAAACCCTGATTTCCAGGAGTTTAATATAACCCAGACATTGCTGGGTTGGGTGATGTAATAAACCCCAATGCAGGAATCTGAAACTTGGATCATTATTTTCTCTATTTAAAGACCAATTGCCCCACAAAGACTGTCTTTAGGCATGGCAAATACCTTTTGGATAAGTTGTAATTTTAAAAATTTACCAAATGCTATTTTTTCCTTCCTGTGATATTTTACCTCTAATTTAAGATAAGCCCTCAGAAAGGAAGGCTATGTGTGAAATGGCTTTTGAATGAAGTTGATCTGTGTATTTGGTATGGAGCCCTCTAACAGAATATCTTTCTTCTTCTCATTGTGAAAAACCTGTGGGTCCATAAATACAGGACAGTTGTGTTGCTGTAACAAATTATCACAAACTTAGTGGCTTACAACACCATTAATTTATTCTCTTAAAAGTTCTGGAGGTCAGAAGTCTGAAATCTATTTCATTAGGCTAGAGTCAAGGAGCCAGTAGGGCCGGTTCCTTCTGGAGGTTCTGAGGCAGAATGTTTCCTTGTCCTTTTGAGCTTCCAGTGGCCATTTCTAATCCTTGGCTTGAGGCCCCTTCCTCCATCTTCAAAGTGTATCACTCCAATCTCTGCTTCTATTAGAGGTTAGTGGAATAATTAGTATTTCTTAAGTAGACAGTGTAAAAACATATCTTTAATTGTCTAGATATGAATTCTTAGGTGATCCCAAGAGGTGATGCTTGGGTAGGATGAAACTTCCAAAGTTGATATTTTGGTGGCTTCCAAGAGCTTTATGTAAGCCTCAAACCTGGGCCCAGACTTTGATTTTCTTCAAGATTGTAAATTAATCACAAGAAAAGTCCTCAGAGTGAATTTATGGGTACTATGTATTTTGAAATTAAGTTTAGCTTGAGATGTTTCTCAGTGTATATCTGATTTTCAAATATCTGACCTGCATATAAAAGTGGGTGACCTAAGCCTGCCCCAAACAGGGGAGAAAGGAGTATGTTTTGGGGGAGTGAAGAAGAAGAGTGACGTGGAGAAGCCGCTCTGTTACCCGTTCACTGATCGTCTTTGCTGTAGGGCAGGCTAAGACGTGGTGGTCACAGCATCACCCGCTGGCATCCCAGTGCTCCTCCAAAAGCAAGACAGTTCCTTTCTGGTGGGTGCTGGGTATCTAGTAGTTACTAGATCTGTTACGGGGGGAGGTGCGTGGTTGTAAGAGTTTCCTGATCTATTGTATTCGCTTCTCCTTGTCTGTTACAGAATATATGTTCCCAAAGAAATCGTGTTGCAAATAAGATTTAAAAAAGCAGCTTAAGATCCCAGCCAGCTTGCCAACATAGCCTTGTTAATGCCTGATGTAGCTGAAATATTTGTTTTAGGGAATAAAGTGTAAGGAATGAGAGAACAGAAGGAGGAGTGAGAAGTGGTAACAGACAAGTGGGTCCATTCAAAAAAGAAACATGTATTAAACTAATTTCTACTTCATGATGATTTAGATGGGGTTTTGTTGCTTTTATTTTTTTTGGAGCTACTGAGAAACCAACTGCTCTGTATATCTTTGGTTTTCTGAGCAACCTATTTTCTAAGTAATGAATAGCCAATTAAAGAAGAAACTTTTGGAGGACCACTTTGTTGATGTCCTCATGACCCTGTATCAGGAATCTCAAGACCACTGTCAGGCTCAGTGACTCACTAGCAGGACTGGCAGGACTCAGGCTGTTAGACTTAGAGTTGTGGTGTAGTATAGCCAAAGGATACAGATTCAAAATCAGCAAAGGGTAAAGGCACATGGATGAAGTCCAGAAGACACCAGGCACAAATTTTCTCATGTCTCCTCCCAATAGAGTCACATGACAATGCACTTAATTCTCTCAGCAATGATGTGTGACAACGTGTATAAAGCATTGCCAGCTAAGAAAGCTTACCTGAGCGTTGGTGTCCAGGATTTTACAAGGAGCCAGCCACATAGGCATGCAATACCTGTGTGATTGACCTTGGTTATTGCCTCCCAGAGGTCAAATTGATACATGTGGTCTGGGGCCTCAGGCACACAAAAATGTATGTTCACCACAAGTCACATTTTAGCATAAACTATCTGTTCAAATGGTTACAATCTGGCCCAAGGCCAGGCATACAAGAACACTCTGTCAGGCAGGATGTTCCAATGGCTCTAAGGTCATCTCCCAGGAACTGGTCGAGGGCCAGCCCTCCTGCAGACAGGCTTGAGCACCCGGGCCTGCTGAGTTAACCACACAGTCCCCTTTGATGCTGTACAGTTTAACCGAGGCAGCAAAAGCAATGATATTTATAGCTAGGAACCTTTTGCTAAAACCTTCGAATTGAGATTTTAGCGACAGAGTATAGATAAGGCTATGGTCGTGCATTTTCAAATGTTGAAAGTGGACGACTCTGCCATTAGATCTGCCTTGATGTCATAGCTGAGAGGAAGGATTCCATTACAGAGTGAGCACAGATATTGATTGGCCCATTTCTTTCTCACTTATATTCGACATACTCGAAGAGGATAAACGTATGGTGAAACTTCTCCAAACAACCCTTAAACAAAGATATCTTCACTGATTTTGCTATTGTTTAGGCCAGTGTGCTTCGCAATCTTGACTGTATATTATAATCACCTGAGAGGCTTCTAAAATATCAATGCCTGGGCAACATCTTCAGAGGTTCTGGCTTAACTGTCTAGGATATGACTTGAGGACTGATATTTACAAGTGTTCCTCAGGTGAGTTTTATTGTACAGAGGTTGATCAGAATTACAGATTCTGATCAATCTGTAATTGATCAGAAGGTGACAGAGTTAGGAAATACTGATCTTCACAATCCAGTGGTTCTCTACCTTGGCCAGATGCTAGACTTACCTGGGGAAGGAGACTGGCTTATAAAAAGACTGTTCCAATGCTCTACTCCCAGAGATTTTTGTTGAGTCGGTCTGAATGAATCCAGGGCATTATTAATTCTAATATGCAGTCAGGGTTGAGAATGGCTGGTCTAAACAACTCATGTTTCTGTGGTCTCTTTCTATCCTGCTCACTTGAACACATTATCCAATTAAGTTACAGAAAACGGGTTTAGGAACCTCAGGGAACAAACAACTCACACATTGAGTACGTATGGTCTCTGTGTAGGTGACATTTGATCTGAGATATGAAAGACAGGAAGAAGCCGGCTACAGAAAGAAGGAAGTTACAGGAAGAAGCCAGTTACAGGGAGAAGGACACGGCATGCAGAAGGAATGGCAGGTGCAAAGGAGGTGAGAGAGATTGTCGTGTGATGAATAGAAAGAAGGACATTGTGGTTGAAGGGTGGCAAGGGAGAGGAAGTGGTACAAGCTGAAGTTGCAAAGCAAGTTGGGGAGCTAGATCATTCAGGGTCCTGCAGGCCATTTTAAGGAACTCAGAATTTATTCTAAGGCTAATGGGAAGCATTGAAAGGTTTAGGGCTTGTAGTAATATTATTTGCGTGCAAAAAAGGATCTTTCTGTCTGCAAGGTGGATAGCATGAAGGTGAGAGTGAAAGAAGGAAGATAAGGTAGAGCCTCAGTAACAGTCTTAGGAGGAAGAAAAGAGACTTGGACTAGATGGGAGCAGTGCGGTGGAAGGAAAGGAACAGATTCAAGACAGATTCTGGAAATAGAAGTGACCCAGGTGAAAGCTGGGCATGGGCTCTACCCAAAGGGAAGAATTAAGGATTAAGGATGGCTAAGCAGTTTGGGAGATTGTGGTACCATGTGCTGAACTGGAGAAAACTGAGGAAAGATAGAGTTTGGGGCAAAGGAATCGAGATATAAAGTTTGCAGTAGCACATAAACCAATCTGGAGAGGAGAGGTTTGGACTGAAGACACAGTTTGGACATTATCAGCTTATCGGTGACATTTAAGATATTGGACTGACTGAGACTTCTTAAGAAAGAATGTAGCCAGGGAAGGTTGGGCGTGATGGAGACACAGCAGCGTGCGCTGTGTTTAGCAACTAGAACAGTTCTAGTGGGGTCACTGGGTTTGTGGATGGGTGAGTAGGAGGTGGGGAGGTAGAGCGCATACTTAGAAAAGCTTCTGAAAATTGGCTAGGAGGGAAAATAGAGAAATGGAGCAGTTGCCAGAGGGACATTTGGAGTCAAGAGAATTTTTGAAAGGGGAGACACAAGAGCATGTTTGTGGGTTGATGGTGCGTAGGGTGTGAGAGATTAACGATACGGGAGGGAAGAGGGGAAACCGGAGCCAGCAACTTCCTTGGGACAGTGAAAGGGGCAGGGCCCTGTGCACACATGGAGGGCCTGGGTCTTGGCGGGCAAATTTCCCACTGCATATAAGAACATGCTTCTGTCAATACCTCGGTTAAGTCGGATGTCTTATATTTTTACTGCTTTCTTCATACTTGTAAAAAAATTCCATACTTAGTTAGGGTCATACTTTGGCTCTTCATCCGAACTGTTTTTCTCAAAATCAGTTGAACAGCTTCATGAATTCCTATCCCAGAATTATCCTGAGGTTTTTTTTTTTTCTTCTTTTCTACATAGGAAATTCTAATCCAGTGCTGCTAGCTGTAACTTGGTTCATCTTTTCTTGGCTGATTTTATCCTGTTTGCTTCAAAACGTATCTTCTTTTTTGACTGGTGGATTCTTAAGACCTCTCATTTCCCTCTTGAACTGCCTGGCCGTTGTTGTCACTCAGGACTTTCCTTCCACTTCTCTGGAAGTCACTTACCTGGGCTCTCACCCCTGACCCTCCTGTTTAACTTGTGATTAATGCAATTATTTTCCCTAAAAACTTTGAGCTCCCTGGCCCCTGTCAAATTGCACTACTTTGATGCTTATCAAGAGAGCTTAATTTCGGCACTGTTTAATTATTTTTTGGCTATTTGATCTAATTGATTCAGCCAATAGATACTGTTGAGCTCTTTCTATCTGAGGAAGGCAATAGATCACATTTGTGTTTACACAAGAAACCCTGACTTCTTTTTAACACAATTATTTTCGTTTTACTCTCTGTCCCTGCCACTTTTTGACTTTATTATTTGAATCCTAGAGAGTGATGTTGCATATATTTTGTTTAGTTTTTTTATTTTTTTCAGGTGGGAGGATAAATATGGTTGTGCTTACTTTATTCTATCTTGGCCAAAGGCAAACATCTCAGACAATGTTTTAAAACACATAAATGCTTGCATTTGAAAGGTGATATTCCATACAATTCAATGGCTTATTTAGGATTTACCCCAATTTATACTTTTCATAATTTACACTCTCTTACCAATCTTCCAGTCATTCCGTATGAGAATATACTACGCGGAAAGATTTTTCTTTCAATTTTCGTGAGGACAACACAGAATTCCCCAGAGTTCAAGGGAGATATAGATGGAATAAGTAAACATTTCACAGCAAAAGGATTTTCCTCGTTACCCTCCCTCACCCCTCATGCTCTCTCCTTTCTCTCATCTCTCCTGGTGATTTATTGGCTTGAAAAACAAGAACGTGAAGAGCAAATTGAGCCACGTCGGTGTGAACTGTAGGAGTGCTGTCGGCAGCTCCGTCATGGAACCTGGAGAAAAAAGTAGGTGGAATCATAAGAATGTATTTATCAGGCATGCGAATTGTAATGTCTCAGTATGGTGAAGGAAGTAAGTGGATTAAACTTTGTTGCCCCTAAAAAAGGCCCTCAGATGGAAGACCCTATGCTCTGCACTGGAAATTGGCTTGTTTTGGTGGGTAATTCAATTCCTCTGGCTTATGTTATTACTACAGGATTGGGTTCGCGTGTTACAGGGTAAGCCTAAGGGGTTATGTATGTGATTGCACCATTATGTCATGACTTTTGAGCTGTTTGAAGTTCACTGCTTATTTTATTAGAAAAATATCTGGACTTTTGGAAAAGAGCCAGCATTTCTCAAGTTTCACGTGTTGTTAGTGATGGATGTATTTTTCCCCTTGTAAATATAAGCAGCATAGATTTTATTGGTATTCACCGAATTTTCAATCTAAAGAGCCTTAGATTCAGTACAGATGTCTGGTTCTGGTTCTTATCAATCGTCACAGGAGTATACCTAGTGACACCGCATCAGCCTAACCATGAGTCTTTAATACCTCGACCTAAAAAGAAACTTAGTACCACAGTCCAAAAGTCTGACAGCTCCTGCATCTGGCACTCTTTGAGTCCTGTGGGCCTTTCCTTCTCTTCCCAAGGGAATTTGGCACTGAAATAGTTTCCATGCCATGCAAGACAGGAAAACACATCATTGTGGATCAAAACAACCTGTTTTCTTTTTTCAAAGATTTTTTTTTTCTATTTTAAATCACTAACATCTGTCAGCAACATGAAACCTGCAGGATTTCTAAAAAGCATTTCCTTAAGGACCGTTGTTATGTGATTACTTCTCGTTGGTCTGACATAATGTAACCTAGACGTCTCTCTGCATTTATTTACTTTTAAGTTTCAAGATATTGTTTATGGGCTATTTTTAGAGCCACTGTGAGGAAATTGCCCATATGTAATACATTTCTCAGGAACACCATGTGTTTTCAGTGATGAGTCAAACAAAGCCGTGCAACTGATGCCAGTGGAGAAGGATCTCAGTATCTCTTTTTCTTTCTCTCTCTTCCTTGTAACCTCAGCCGGGGAGACAGCTGTTTGCTCCCACACACTGGAGGAGAGGGCGAATACTAAGCTGTGGTGTCTGGCTGCCTGTCAGAACAATAGTAAACTGCACACCTGTCGGCTCTTGGCAAGCAGGGACGGTAAAATGACTAACATTGTTT
This sequence comes from Lepilemur ruficaudatus, assembly GCA_963574885.1. NCBI lineage: Eukaryota > Metazoa > Chordata > Mammalia > Primates > Lepilemuridae > Lepilemur > Lepilemur ruficaudatus. Next base: position 4,689 of record CAUYRT010018492.1, on the reverse strand, counting down.
TTCTAGCTTTCTCTTCTTGACAAGCACACCACTGGCGACGTTTCTTTCTCCTTCAGTTCACAAAGGCTTAGATTTCTCCCTAGAGGCACCAAGGGAATTAAGCAGTTTTACTACTGCTTCTAATAAACAGCTTCCTTTAGAGAAGGTGGATTTTCATGGTTTATTGCCATCTCTCCACCCTTTTTCCCACACTGGCCCCCTTCACCCTCCCCGGAGCACTGACACAAGAGTTCTTTCTCCCTTTCTAATCGCTGCTTTGCATCTGTAAGCATTTTTCTTCTGCAGCCACTCTGGTTTCCTAGAGGCAATCCAAAAGCCCCTTCAGCTAATGGCTCATTTAGCGATCAATTTGTCAAATAATGTTCACAGATGTTTTTCTGATGGAGCAGCATTCAGTGCAGGTAATGACTGAGTGAGTGATCACTTGTGGTAGGCGGCGGATCAGGCACGGCCTCGCCGGGCAGCTCAGAGGTTGGGGTTACTGGCCACCCCGAGAGAGAACAAGCTCCTTTTTATTTTTAAAGCATTAAAACAGCCCCTTGATTCCGTTTCAGTTGAGTCATGGGCTGGCAGCTTAAGTAGCTCCTTATATCTACAGCAGGGTGGGGGGCGTCATACCGGTATGATGCAGAGGGGAATTAACAGCAGTGTCTGCCTTAGCTCTGTGCTTCCTGGTTTTTGCACCAGGTCTGGGAAATAAAAAGAGCATAAAAATGTTATACACATAGTAACATCACAGTGGCTTCACATAGTCTTGATACCTTGACATTTTCTAGCCCCAAACACAATTCAAAGTTAGTTGAAAGAAACACTTATTTTATAAAAGATGTGGGGAAAACTTTGCAGTCATTAATCTGGAATGATCTGTCAAAGATCTAGAAGAATGGAATCCAACTGAACTTTACCAAAGCCAGGACAGGGCTGCCGAGCTGAGCAGTCCAAAATTCCCACAGCTGAACTAGCTATGTTTTCTTTCATGGTCCTGAATTGTTTCCATTAGCCTGAAAAGGGTTATAAAACCTACAATCAGTTTAGTTTCTGGGGCATTGTGTTTTGAATACCGTTTAATAGGGTGTGACAAAAACACATAATTTCTCCACATGTTCTTACATAGCAAGCAGATCTTATGTGGAGCTCGGCAGTGTACCAGCTAATGTGAGCGGCACCGGAAGCGTTGGGATTGGAAATAAAGGAACAGCAACAGACAGCTAGAATATTCAGGGTATGAGGAGAATTTTAAATTTACTAGTGGAACACAAAGCAATAACCAAAATCTTTATCCTCTGCTTTCAGCTCAGCTTGGCTTTAGCCAGAAATAAACAAATTTAATTATTTTATACATGAAAAGTAAAATCATGTTCAGAACGGAAAAGATGAGCTTGAACACAGATGGACAGAATACATTTAATAAGAACATTAATAGGGAGAGATGGGTTGAATCTGATCTGCAGCTGTGGGTGTTATAGGATAAGGATTTCTGCTCCCTTTTGATGAGCAGAAATTGAACTGCGCTTCCAACTTGATGCCCAAAACCTTTTTTTTCCTCAAATGAGCAGGCTCATTTATTTTAATGAGAGTTTTTGACTAAGGAGAGAGAGCTCAGCTCTGCAACTGGTCTTAATCCATTTAGGCACTGTCTGAATTTCTCTTTTTTATGGTTATGTTGTCTTCGAACACTGCATTGGGTTACTAAGGAGCAGAATTTGCTGGCGCTTGTTAAAATTGCTAAATTTGCATACTCAAGAAATTTCATTATTTGGCATACTTGTGATATAGATATTCTAGGTAACTTACACAGCATCTAGGAACACACTTTGCTCAGCTATAACAGATAGCATATTGACACAAGCAAGCCAGGCACTGGCCAGAATGTTCCTCTGCTGCTCCACCCCACGGTACTCTGTTCAGAGCAGGCATAAAGTACCCTTCTTTCTCCGTGTTTTGTCTGAATGTGGAGATGTTAAACCTACTGGGTAAGAAACAGCTGGAGTAGTGTCTCTGTACTTAGTCTGTGTGCAGCATACAGGGGTGTTGGAAATTTTTATGAACTTGTTCAAGTTTTCATTTCAAAATTTGACTAGGCTATGTGAAGAGTTTGTCTAGACAAATTGATTTATCATTATTTGAACTCATTTATTGAATATAATGTTAGTATTTTATGGATGTTATCTAATTTATTTCTCAAAAGAGGTCTATGAACTAGGTATTATTATCCCTATTTTATAAGTGAAGAATTTGAAGAATAAAGAGATTAAAAAACTTGCCAACACAAGCTTTGATATGAACTGAAATCTTACTCTAAATTACTATTATAGTTTTTAATTAAAAATATGTTGTAAAAATTTCAAACAATCCAGGAATTTCAAAGCAGATTAATCCCCTAGAATAACACCAATAATATTTGGTGAACATAAAAAGAAAGAAAAGATATATGTATACACACACACACACACACACACACACACACAGGCATACCTCAGTTTTTGCACTTTGCTTTATTGTGCTTCACAGATACTGCATTTTTTTCTTTTAACAAATTGAAGGTTTGTGGCAACCCTGTGTCAAGCTAGTCTATCAGTGCCATTTTTTCAATACCATGTGTTCACTTCATGTCTCTGTGTGACATTTTGGTAATTTTCACAATATTTCAAACATTTTCATTATTGTGTATCCATTATAGTGATCTATGATCAGTAATCTTTGGTGTTACTATTATAATTGTTTTGAGGCACCATGAATTGTGCCCATGTAAGATGGTGAACTTAATTGACAAATGTATGTGTTCTGGCGGCTCCACTGACTGGCTATTCTCCCATCACTTTCCCTCTCCACAGGCCTTCCTAATCCCTGAGTCACAACAATATTGAAATGAGGCCACTTAATACCCCTACAATGGCCTCTAACTGGTCAAGTAAAAGGAAGAGTCTCACATATCTCATTTCAAATCAAAAGCTAGAAGTGATTAAGCTTAGTGAGGAAGGCATGTTGAAAGCCAAGAGAGGCTGAAAGCTAGGCCTCTTGTGCCAAAGTTAGCCAAGTTATTAATGCAAAGGAAAAGTTCTTGAAGGAAAATCAAAGTGCTACTCCAGTGAACACATGAATGATAAAAAAGCAAAACAGACTGATTGCTCATATGGGGAAAGCTTTAGTGGTCAGGATGGAAGATAAAGCCATTCACAACATTCTCTTAGGCCAGAGCAAGACCTTAACTTTCTTTAATTCTATGGAGGCTAAGAGTGGTCAGGAAGCTGCAGAAGTAAAGTTTGAAACTAGCAGAGGTTATTTCATGAAGTTTAAGGAAAGCAGCCATCTCTATAACGTAAAAGTGCAAGGTGAAGTGGCAAGTGCTGATGCAGAAGCTATAGCAAGTTATCCAGAAGATTTAGCTAAGATCATTGATGAAGGTGGCACCACTAAATGACAGATATCCAAGGTAGATGAAACACTTCTATTGGAAGAAGATGCCATCTAGGACTTTCATAGCTGGATAAGAGAAGTGAATGCCTAGCTTTGAAGTGTCTAAGGACAGCCTGACACTCATGTCAGGCACTAAGGCAGCTGTTGACTTTAAGTGGAAGCCAATGCTCATTTGCCATTCTAAAAATTCTAGATCCTTTAAGAATTATGCTAAATAGAAAAAGATGGCAGACAAGAAAAGCCACCAACCAGAGTGTCTCTGCAAAAAAGACAGATTTTAGAAGAAAGTGGAAGAAATAAGCAAGCAGAGAAGCATATATCAGATGAGGGTCAGAAGGAGGGATACCTGAGACTATGAGAGACTCCACGGGAGGAGGTTGCGGAGGAGAACTGGAAGGAGAAAGGCCACAAGAAGCTTGGAGACCAGCGACAAGGGTAGGTGGAGCGGCTAACTTTCTCCTCCCTTGCATCTCAGACTGCTAGTGGGCTCCTGGGTGGTTGGAGAGACCTGCTAACACCAGCCCAAAGACAGCTGCTGCCGGTGAGTGCTGAGCCTCTTGTGGACACGGCTCCAGGCTCCCAGCTCCCCTGGGACACCTCCTGGCCCACAGACTCAAGCTGATCGGCAGGCACCATATTGCCTCATTCTCCCCTCCCCCTTCCCTACCCGCGGCTGCTGAGAGAGACAATTTAGCCACCACCTGCTGGCATCTCAAGGGAATGGGACCTTTCCGTTTGGGGCCCTACAGCACACTGAGGAGTACTCAGACTGTGAGCTCCCTATCCACCAGCCCTCCCAGGTGCTGCTGGTCCGGTGACTCCAGGAAAATAAGGCAGATCCCGAGGCTGAGAGACATCGACCCAGCTTGGGCACCCTGTGGGTGACTTAGGACCGACATGCCACTTCCTAGTGGGCTCAGGGTTTGAATTCTGGGGCCCAGGGATCAGACCTGCAGACCAGACCCGGTGCACCCAAGTCTTGCATTGCCCTGGAGCAGAGAAGGGATATTTGTGAATGTGCCTACGAAGGTGTGTGTGCCTTTGGGGGCGTGTCAGCATGCTTCAGGGGCAACTCTCCTTGCAGGGGAGGGCCATGCCCCCAGTCCAGGCTGCTATCTTGGGCAGGGAACATCCCGGCCTGCATCACAGTCAGAAGAGACCCACTGGCATGAGGTCCTGCCTGCTGGCAGAGACCCAGGGAAAGCCGTGGAGCCTGGGAGGGTGGAAAGGAGCTAGATTTGCACCAGACTACAGGTCTCAGACAGCCCACCC